>JAQQZZ010138845.1:0-13296 GCA_030265115.1 Mopalia vespertina | reverse complement strand
AAACAATACCTACTTTTGTCTGTTACTGAAACCAAACATTACCTACTTTTGTCTGATCCTGAAACCAAACTATACCTGCTCTTGTCTGTTTCTGAATCCAAACAATACCTACTCCTGTCTGTTTCTGAAACCAAACAATACCTACTCTTGTCTATTCCTGAATCCAAACAATACCTGTTCTTGTCTGTTCCTGAAACCAAACAATACCTACTTTTGTCTGTTACTGAAACCAAACAATACCTTCTCTTTTCTGTTCCTTAAACTAAGCAATACCTGCTCTTGTCTGTTCCTGAAACCAAACAATACCTGCTCTTGTCTGTTCCTGAATCCAAACAATACCTGTTCTTGTCTGTTCCTGAAACCAAACAATACCTGTTCTTGTCTGTTCCTGAAACCAAACAATACCTACTGTTGTCTGTTTCTGAAACCAAACAATACATGTTCTTGTCTGTTACTGAAACCAAACAATACCTACTCTTGTCTGTTACTGAAATCAAACAATACCTACTCTTGTCTGTTCCTGAATCCAAACAATACTTGTTCTTGTCTGTTCCTGAAACCAAACAATACCTGTTCCTGAAACCAAACAATACCTGCTCGTGTCTGTTCCTGAAACCAAACAATACCTACTTTTGTCTGTTCCTGAATCCAAACAATACCTACTCTTGTCTGTTCCTGAATCCAAACAATACCTGCTCTTGTCTGTTCGTTAAACCAAACAATAACTGTTCCTGAAACCAAACAATATCTACTTTTGTCTGTTCCTGAAACCAAACAATACCTGCTCTTGTCTGTTCCTGAAACCAAACAATACCTGCTCTTGTCTGTTCCTGAAACCAAACAATACCTACTCTTGTCTGTTCCTGAATCCAAACAATACCTACTCTTGTCTGTTCCTGAAACCAAACAATACCTACTTTTGTCTGTTACTGAAACCAAACATTACCTACTTTTGTCTGTTACTGAAACCAAACATTACCTACTTTTGTCTGATCCTGAAACCAAACATTACCTACTCTTGTCTGTTCCTGAATCCAAACAATACTTGTTCTTGTCTGTTCCTGAAACCAAACAATACCTACTTTTGTCTGTTACTGAAACCAAACATTACCTACTTTTGTCTGATCCTGAAACCAAACTATACCTACTCTTGTCTGTTTCTGGATCCAAACAATACCTGTTTTTGTCTATTCCTGAAACCAAACAATACCTGATCCTGTGTGTGCCCGCAACTTAATTATATCTTCCCATGTGTGTGTCCGCCACTAAATTATCCTTGATCAAGTGTGTGTCCGCAGCTTAATTATACCTTTCCATGTGTGTGTCCGCAACTTAATTATATCTTCCCATGTGTGTGTCCGCCACTAAATTATACCTGATCCTGTGTGTGTCCGCAGCTTAATTATACCTTTCCATGTGTGTGTCCGCAACTTAATTATATCTTCCCATGTGTGTGTCCACCACTAAATTATACCTGATCAAGTGTGTGTCCGCAGCTTAATTATACCTTTCCATGTGTGTGTCCGCAACTTAAATATATCTTCCCATGTGTGTGTCCGCCACTAAATTATACCTGATCAAGTGTGTCCGCAACTAAATTATACCTTCCCATGTGTGTGTGTCCGCAACTAAATTGTACCTGATCAAGTGTGTGTCCGCACCTAAATTATACCTTCCCATGTGTGTGTGTGCCCGCAACTAAATTGTACCTGATCCTGTGTGTGTGCGCAACTAAATTATACCTGATCCTGTGTGTGTCCGCAACTATATTATACCTTCCCATGTGTGTGTGTCCGCAACTAAATTATTCCTTCCCATGTGTGTGTGTCCGCAACTAAATTATACCTTCCCATGTGTGTGTGTCCACAACTTAATTATACCTTGCCATGTGTGTGTGTCCGCAACTTAATTGTACATGATCCTGTGTGTGTCCGCAACTAAATTATACCTGATCCTGTATGTGTCCGCAACTAAATTATACCTGATCCTGTGTGTGCCAACGAATAAAGCAAACATTAGCAAGACTTGCCCATGTGTATCGTCATGTTCTCGATGCAAAGTGAATGTTTATGTTAAACTAAACACGTCACAGAATTTCACTGGAAAGATCGCATGACTCTTAAAATAAATTAGGAAAGACTCTTTTCCTCGGCAATATAATTACCATCGCCATCAAATGTGTTAAGGAATTTCAATGAAGGTTAAATACCCACTCAATAATCCTATGTATCTCCTCTTAATTCCAGCAGACCGATACACGTTTAGGGGACTGTCTCCCTTTGTTAAACAAGACCAACCGGCGCATATATCATAACATTGGCACTCTTCGCTAGTGTAGGTCTGTGTCTAATAGCAGTGATGAAAAACGGCATCTGCATGGCAGCAGTCCGTCAACCTACCACTGTCTTCTAATGATAAGTCATTTCCCCAATCGCTGTGAGCTTGAATATTGAAACATCTGATCACTCAACACCAGCTCTACCTCGTCCCCCCTTACAGAATATAACCCTCTGGTAATAAAGGTGGGAAATGAATCCGTCAATACAATCCCAGGTATGATTTAGATGATCTTTCTGGAACCCATAGGTGATCAGTCGCACATAATATAAGCCGTAATATGCAGACTTCATCATTGTATTATATCTAAAATAAGGCTTGTGAGGTTTTATCGTTTGTTCTCAATCGGTCTGACTGACCGCGTTAAGTTGGCATGGACATCACACTGTCCCGAAACATTTTTATCCATCAGGTCCTGTTTGACTTCAATTCTCTCTGTTTAATATCAGTCAATCCAGAGGGATCGTAATCAGATCAGCTGACCAGTGATGTGTATTGTCACATTTACTACCGCTTTACATACTCCTTCTTATTGAACTAGATAATCTCTTCACTTGTCCAGATTTGAAACGTTTTTATACGCCTCCGTCTCTTGAAGCAAGACATTAAAGAACATTTCACGAAACCCCCGTGAATGTTGATGACTTTGCAATGTAACGTTCTTCCAGGCGTATTTAGGGTAAATTGTTTTAGAACCGGATTTCCTATTAATAGTACAGTTAACCAGTTTTGGTTTTGACAGTCAATTTATGCCATTGGGCTTTGTTTTTCTTCTTTTGACTCAACTAAACTTGTTTTCCGCAGTGGTAGTCATTTCATATGCCTAACACAATTGGATCTGTGTTTTTTCAGCTATAATATATTACCACAGCGCGGTTTTATTGTTTCCTGGTTGAATGACGAAACTATGTACTGGAAAAAGATTTTATTAATAAGCTAGATATGAACTATTTTCATATTTCACAAGGCATTGTAATGCAAATAAAAAATGTACCTGCATTTACAAACCTGTCATCTCTCAGATGGGAATAAGGCTCAGTAATCTGCCAGTCGACACAGCATTGCTGAGTGTATGGGTGCGTTGTCTCCATTTGTGATCCTTAACCTTATGGGGACACACGTACATTCGTGTGGGAAATGCTGATTGAATCATTCAAGAATCGCCTCCACCTAGCCGTAAAGCAATCTTTGACATTCTGTTCTCTTAATGAAATCAGCTAATACAACACGTAAAGCAAAGGTACTTCACAAATCAGTAAGTCTTTAAAAAAATAGTTTTCTTATCTGTATTTACCATTCAACAATAAACTGCAAGTGCTACCAGTATTACATTATAGATAGCAACTCCCACCCGTAATGAAATAATTATTACATCAAGGGTTTGTATTGAACCACACTCCTCAATAGGCCTCAACTACGCTATATGTGATTTGTTTCTTTATTATAAAGTAGTATACAAGTTAACAATTAAAATTTAATGATGTTTGTATAAATATCGCACTATATGCTGATATGATTGGCCTAGCATTTATTCAAAATTTACACAATCAACAAATGTATTATCCGTCTTCTTCCAGGGTGTCAGTGCGGAAAAAACTCGTTCATTCCGGCATATTAGCATGTTACAATGGGATGCTCTATACATGTAACATTTATTTATTTTCATCGAAGTATTGCTTCAAACAATTACTTAAATCTCAATTGAACAGTAACTATGATTGCACAGCATAATTTAAAAAGCATAATTTTTTTTATGGAATATATATCATGTCAAAAGAACATACATATTGATTCTCCATACCTTAAAGCACTTGTTATCCTACGCATACTTGTTTTTCATATATGTACTGTAAACTCTGTTTTATTAGTCTGTCAGTGGGGTTTAACACGTTGACTATTGATGAAATAAATAAATAAAAAATTAGTTCTCTATACTCTATCATTAATGATAAACAAAAATAATCGGGGGATATTTGGCTGAAGTGCCCAAGGCTGTTCCGTACAGCATCTGGCATAAATTGGTCAGACTCTATCCATAGAACCCATTGCCCCCAGGAATACGTCCTTTCCCCGAGCCCTGTAAGCCTGGCTATTGAATTAACCAATCACTCACCACCCTAGCTGCATCTCGCTGTCCCTCTATGTTACAGACTACAATCATCCAGTAATTTGGGCTGGAAATGAATGGGCTATAATCATAAAAAAAATCCCACGTATATGATCTAGATTATCTAGCTATCTGAGAATTAGGCCTACACTTGATCTACCACACTGAGACTCCCCCATTGCGTCTGATGTTTTATCGTTTGTTCTCTATTGGTATGACGGACGGCGTTAAGCCTGCATGGCCACCACACCATCCCCAAACCGTTTGACACATCAGCTTCTGTTTGACTTTAATTCTCTCTGTTTGATATTGGCCAGTCGGAAGGGTTCATAAAGAAATTTACTGATCATTAATGTGTTCTATCACAGTACTATGGCTCTACGGATTCCCCACTATTGGATCAGCTAATTCTTTTTACGTGTTAAGAATTAAAACATTTTTATACGTCCATGGAATCCTCGTCCATTCCGATCAAGATTTTGGACAAAAAATTACGAAAAACGATAACAGAACAAGACCTACGCACGGACGTGCCTTAAACTGAATAAGACTTTCGTACGTGCATATCCTAAATTGCACAAGATCTGTGCCCGCACCCATGTCCTAACCTGAACAAAAGCTATACGCGAGAAAGTCCTTAATTGAAGAAGACATACGCATGTGCCTAACCTAAATTTAACACTTTCTACTCACGTAGGAATCATTAAATGAACTGGGCCATCGGACGTACGTCCTCAAGTGAACAAGACCTACACACATGTGTGATTCTGAAGCTATTGTCTCCTGCCATAGAGTTTGTCCTAGACATTTGCCGTGACACATCAGGTTTATAACTTCAAAACCCATTGCCGGAATTTTACAAAATTTACCTGAAGTATTTCTTATGCAATGTGTAAATAGACTTTGCCACTTTTAAACCGTCTTCGAAAGGCTTGCGTTTGTTACAAACAAATTTGTGAAGAACCTCTGTCGTGAATTGGAATCTACCGAATGATTTCTCATGACTGCACCCCGTGCTCTGGTTCCTTTTTTGAGCCGCTTTGATGATTCATTGTATCTGTGTGTCTGGTCGTCTGTTTGAAATCCAGACCAATCTTTTATCTACAACACATCTAAAGACTGGTCGGTTTCAAGTTCATAATGTAGACTTTTGTACCAGGATCTTATAATCTTATTGAAATAGATGGGCGTCCGTGTGTCCACCTGTTGGGATCCGGTCTAAGTTAAAACCCGCTTTTCAAATTCCTATGCGGCATGATGTCGCATTGGATTGATTTTGGCGTATGTCCGCATAATCAGAAGCCAACTGATGTAAAATTCTAAATTTGGTTTCCAGTCTATAAGTTGAAAACTTCTCAGTAGATTCTAATCAATCACAGGGGATTGACCTTGACGTATGTCCACAAGTAGGTGGTGCCATCCGGTGTCCGTCTTGATAGTTTGTTTCCTGCATTTAACTTGAACACTGCTATTAAAGTTCTTATCAAACTTGGTACCAATATCCCATGTTCCAGGTATTGAGCGTGGTGCATACCTACATTAAGTTCGTCTCTGAATAGTTTGGGTAACCCCAATGAACATACAGAAAATACACGAATCTCCTGGAATTCTTTTCCACTTCATAACTTACATAATAGATTATTCTCTCACTATATCTCTCCCTCTGTACAACACTTACTTCAAGCCTGAACTTTCAATGATTCACTCACTTTAGCCGGCCATCTTCACCAATAGTCAGTTGTATAGCTGTCCATTGACTAACAACTATAGCTTACAGGTATGAAACACAGTTCTATTGACAGATGAGAAAAATACAGAATATCGACTGATTATACACTCTTAGAAAAGTATGCCTCAAATGGAACCCTTTTAGGATCTTCTGTCATGGCTCTGTTGGAACCCTTTTTGGCTCTGTTTGGAACCTTCACGGCAACTGTTTCCAGTTTTTCCCATCTCTTTTTATATCAATGAACAGTGTTTGTCGTTATGGTTCATAAAGAACCATGTTCTTTTCTAAAGAACCATTCTTTCTAAGAGCGTATTAAGAGCAACACGTTATAATAAATTACATAAATGTTTTTCCGCCTAACTTTTATATTAAGAAAATATTTCCCTAATAAAACCTGGGATTACAATATACAGGAATATGAAGCTCGGTCTTATCCAGGCCCAATCCACATAAAATTAAGTACTCGGTATTGTTCTTATTCGTCCGTTTCCGTAAAGATTCCGGAAAACTGGTGAGCTTGGCAGTTGTCAGTACGCATGTGCACATGTTGATAGATAGCTCATGAGATTCTCCCTCTTTCACGATTTTTTTGGTCGTTGTAAAGGTCCGCAAAAAATATAAATATTTGACATATACGGAATGTGAATATATAAGAACTAGCATTAACTTCTCCTCAATTGATATTCAATGTCAGTTAGGCGGAAAAACAAGTATAATTGAATCCAATCACGCCCCAATGACTTGGTAAAAAATATACCAAAATTATTAAAATATATACTATTTGCTTGATTTTCGCAGTTTTTGCAGTCTAAAAAAGTAATCAAAATATTAATTTATCTGAATTGTGAACTAAACCTGACGAGCATTAACATCTCTTTGGCGGATTTACATGGTTGACAAGGGGGTGAATGAAAAACTGCCTCAGCGGTTTGAGACACCAAAAGATAAAACCAACCCTTTTTTAATCACTACAGTCATTATGATGATTGATTTCAATACCAGTAGTTTGTTCCAATAGTATTGTTTAATGTAATTTCGTCTTTTCATAATAAAATGAATTGAAACAATTCTGCTTTTTCGACATGTTAATAATTCCGTTCCGAAACGAAACCAGCCAAATACAAACCTTTTATCCAGTCTAACGACAAATCTGTGTAAAGTGTTCCAATATACAATTTTCAATGCTTAATATTGTTATCTGGTATTTCACAATTTTTCATTTTCAGGACATAAACATAGGAGTACGTCATAATTGTGAACAAACGTAGGAGTACCTCCTTATTCCGAAAAAAACAACCCCATAAGAGTACGCCCTAATTCTGAAGAAAGCATATAGACGTTGTAACGTTTCTTGGGTATAATATTCTCTTACAAAATTCTCAAGTGGCCCTTTTCAACTTCATCATCTTTATGATTATCCCAGGTTTTGCTCTCGTGAAGACGGTGTTTGAAACGATTAAAAAAGCTAAACATTTATGGTTATTTAACTTATTAACCCATACTTTGTCAGCCTGCTTTGTTGGGGCAGACAACAGCGAACACTTTGAATTATCATTATCATTAAATTATATTTCTAAACACACGAATGAATTTATGAGCTCTATTTCTTTGCCATTTAGTTCAAAAGAATGGCTTGGACATGTTCCCCATTTTCGGAATACCAACAGACTCTTTTTCTGTAGGTTTGTGTCTGACCCGTCCTGAGCAATAGCGCTAAGCCGTTGCTGCGGATCATTGATACACAGGGCAAGTGTAATAGTGTCCCCAGCATATATTTCAGTAAATAAACTGATTTCTATTATCTTTAGAGAACGGCAGTCCTTCTTTAACATTACGAGTTCAATAACAATTAAGAATAGCGAGAACAGCCCTGTCGATAAACTATCACCTGGCATCAAACCTGTTTGAAGAATAAAGAAACCAGAATTTTTTTTTTCTCCATCTGACACATATCTGAATGCATTCGTATTCAGATTTTATGATTCTAAGAATATTACCTCGACCATTGTTCATTGCATGACTGTAACTCACCGATACTTTTCACACCTCTGTAAAGTCCGAAACATCTTCTTCGTTTTACGGACTAACCATGTGACTGACAAATACGATGATCTGTGCCGTTATTTAAATACATACTATAGATCACAATAGTAAATGGCCTACATCTCTCGGTTAACTGACCATAACTCAGGAAAACAATGCTCATTTCTCCAATGACATAGTTCAGCTCACCAATATACGATGGACAATTCTCAAATTACTTACAGTAGGTCACTAAAGCTATTGACAATTCTCAAATCACATACAGTGGGTTACCAAAGCGATTGACAATTCTCAAATAACTTATTTTAGGTCATTGATACGAGGCAACATTCTCAATTCTCAATCTACATGGGATAAATAAATAAATAAATAAATATGATTTAATAGTATCGGTTACGGGTACGATGCACTGTGGTTCACTGATGATCTTTCCGGTAGAAAATAGCTCGTTGCTATAATGCTGAACAATCCTCGACGCAAAACGTAATTGCTGGTGTGCCACAGGGCTCTGTCATGGGCCCTGGTTGTTTACTGTTTTTATTAACGACTTGTCAATATAAATTATGAACAATATTCGCGTGTACAGCATAACATAGAATATCGATAAAAACTAGCCAGATGGTTTCAATTCAGAGAAAACTCAAGCACTCTTTATCAGCCCTGTCAACACACGGCATTATCGTATATATCTTCGTGTTATCCTTTCAAAAGATGCACACCGGAATGAGCACTTTGAAAAAGTTATACATCAACTGTCTTCAAGGTCACCAATACACATTTCTCCATCAACTGCCTTCAAGGTCACCAATACACATTTCTCCCATGACTTACTCCAAGTCATGCAATAATACGAATCATAATCATCCAATGACTTAGTGTCTGTCACTAATACGATAAATATATTTCCATTGATGATCCACATGTCTATTGACTGAACCTGAAAGGTGTACATCTGTCCCTTATCGTTTCTGCTTATGTAAGACCAGCTACCACCCGTAATTAATCACAGTCAGTTGGTATCCATATTCACGTTAATACCCTTGATCCAAGTTCAGATACACGAGAAATGTCTATATACGCTCAGATTCACAGAAATTTACATAAACAACTCCTTGTCATGCTTGTTCATTTCAGCTGTGCTTTGGTCTCACAGCTTTTTTCTAATGTATATGCGCAAAAAAGCAAATTCATTTTCTGTCCTAAATCTATTTACTTTTTGCAAACTTGCTGGTTGATATGTTTATGTCCTAAATGTCATAAATGCGCCTGGTATATTTTCCCCTAGATTAATCGGACTCATTTTTTGATTTTGTCGAGATTTTGGTCAAATTTCTACTTCTGTTATACCGTTTAATGCTATTGAGCTATTCGTATTTGTTACAATAAAAACCCCAAGGAAAATCCCTAAAAGAGATCCCCAACCGCTCTACATACTATTTGTCATTTAAAACAACTTATTTCATTTTTATTTTTCAGAGAACAATATATGATTGTAATTATAAACCGTTTGTGGGTCCTATCGCTGATCGATGGGAGAGATATACGAGGTTACGTGTGAGGAGGAATTCCACAGAGGACACTGCATTCCGAATAGTTATTGAGATAACTACATATGGTGAGCTATAGTCAGTTAAGTGTCATGCTTTAGTCTCAGTACAGAATACACCCAAACTACGTTCAGTATATGCAGATTAACGATTATGGTATATTTTGGTTAAGTCGCGGAATAATTCCTATCTCAGCCGTAATGTCCGTGTTACATGCCGTAGAAATTAACCAGTTGTGACGGTCTTAACCAGTAGTGTAGAATAAATCCACTAGTAGTGTAGAATAAATCCACTAGTAGTGAAGAATTTATCCGTGTTTTTTTTTTGTCGGTCCTTACCATTTTTTGACGAATACATGTTAAATCACAAGACTGGAAAGTTTTCTGGTTGATTTAACCAACAATTTCCTTTTAAAAACATACCACTATCAATACTCGAGTAAAATAATCGAACTGGAGCCGATTAATGGGATACCACGAGAAAATACGATAAGCGTTCAGCAATTCTCACTCAAATAGGCTTGAACGAGGGTAACGAAAGACGTTTGAAACGGGGACGTATAGTAGTTCGTATGTATAATAATAATTGTTACTGTAAGGAATTTCGCTTCCCTCTACCGCTACACGAACTCAGATCTCTGGCTAGCAGGACCAGCAGTGGTTAGTATATAATACATTGGTGTCCAGCTTCTGTGTTCTTTGGAGCCAACCGATTCTCCAAACTTAATAGCAGACATCAAATTAATCAGTAGACCAGCTTTAAAAAAATTTTGTTTGTTAATTTTCCATTATAAGAAAAAGAAAACAGTATTTCATTTAGTCCGCAAATATGGATTTTGTATACATATATTATATATGTGATCAAAGATAAATGGGATCAAAGAGTTGGTGGCGAAGGACGAGTAATATAGTGAGAAATAAAATATTTATTAAGACAGAATCCTTGCTCGAATCGTTGATAGAAATAACTACACTTTCTGAAGCATAATTAATAGCTCTTTAATCATTTGTGATTTTTGTGTGGTTTTGATGTTGTATTTAACGATACATTTGCATTTCCGGTGTCCCAGAAAGCCAAGAAACCGCGAAAAAACTAGCCCGCGATCCATTCACCCAACCGTATAAACGGTATAAAGCTAGTTTATAAATTACATTGATACAAAGCCCTGGGCTTTTGTTTGTTTGATCGGGGTTTAATGCCGCACTTAAGGTTATTTCACTCACATGACGGTGTGCCAGACCAATTGGTGAAGGAAACCACCCCCGACACCACGGGCAACAAACAAAAACATGACAGGACAAATACATGACACTCATAAAATAGTAAAAAGACATCACAAACATAGCGGCTTCCTGTTCCTTTTTAGCTCAGTAAGCACCAGGGCAACAGGAAGCTACCTCCAACCATTAGTCCTGGGCCACGGCGCTGCTATTGCTATATCATATAACAAACTGACAAACACAAAACAAAACCAGCCTCAACTGCCAATGTTTTTAACACATAGCAGGAGAAATTCACAATCTCACCGTATGTAATTGACTTATTGGAAGAGGACTCGAGTCAAGGCTGAATATGACTCTGGGGAGAAAGAAATAGATGTGGTTTAGATTGCTTTGAAATGGGTGGATTAGAAAGAAAATTAAAACGTGGTCCTGGATGTGGTTGCGATTATTCGGGGCTTCTTTGGTTTTGTTTTGTAATTATTTTGTTTGTAATCCACACGTAAAGGCTTTTGTAGTCCACGCGTAAAGGCTTTTGTAATCCACGCGTAAAGGCTTTTGTAATCCACGCGTAAAGGCCTTGATATCCACGTGAAAATGCTTGTGTAATCCACGCGTAAAGGCTTTTGTAATCCATGCAAAAGGGCTTTTGTAAACCACGCGTAAAGGTCTTTGTAATCCACGCGCAAATGCTTTTGTAATCCAGGCGAAAGGGTTTTTGTAATCCATGCGTAAAGGCTTTTGTAAACCACGCGTAAATGTCTTTGTAATCCACGCGTAAAGGCCTTTTTAATCCACGCGTAAAGGCTTTTATAAACCACGCGTAAAGGTCTTTGTTATCCACGCGTAAAGGCTTTTGTAATCCACGCGTAAAGGCCTTGTAATCCACGCGTAAATGCTTTTGTAATCCACGCGTAAAGGCTTTTGTAATCGACGCGTAAAGGCTTTTGTAATCCACGCGAAAAGTCTTTTGTAAACCACGCGTAAAGATCTTTGTAATCCACGCGTAAAGGCTTTTGTAATCCACGCCAAAAGGCTTTTGTAATCTACGCGTAAAGGCTTTTGTAATCCACGCCATTATTTGTTGATTAAGGATATAGTTCTGAAATCATTTTGATCCGAATTTTATAAAAACATTTTATCTTAATATTTTTTTTATCTCAAATGCAGCTTGATTATATTTATTATTTATAACCCAATTTTTGAAACCATTCTTTCTATATTAGGCTGCTGATTGCTTTGTAAGAAACTACTGGTTATTGTTTTTCTTCACTGCTGATTGGATGATTGTTTACACTTCTGGTTGGATAAATATTTACTCGTCTGGTTGGATAAATATCTACACTACTGGTTGGATAGATATTTACTGTTCTGGTTGGATAAAAATCTACACTACTTATAGGATAAATATCTACACTACTGATTGGATAAATATCTACACTACTGGTTGGATAAATATCTACACTACTGGTTGGTTAAATATCCAACCAGTACTGTAGATCTGTTTCCATATATAAATATCTACACTACTGGTTGGATAAATATGTAAATTACTGATTGGTACTGGTTGGATAAATATCTACACTACAAGTTGGATATATATCTACACTACTGTTGGATAAATATCTACACTATTGGTTGGATAAATAACTACACTACTGTTGGATCTAGGATTATTATAGTACTATAGTAGTATTGCATACTAATCCTAGGCTGGATAAATATCTACACTAATGTTTGATAAATATCTTCACTAGTGTTGGATAGATATCTACATTACTGATTGGATCTGGGATTAGTATAGTACTATAGTAGTATTGTATAGTAATCCCAGGTTGGATAAATATCTACACTACTGTTGGATGTAGGATGAGTATAGTACTATAGTAGTATTGTATAGTAATCCCAGGTTGGATAAATATCTACACTACTGTTGGATGTAGGATTAGTATAGTACTATAGTAGTATTGTATAGTAATCCCAGGTTGGATAAGTATCTACACTACTGTTGGATGTAGGATGAGTATAGTACTATAGTAGTATTGTATACTAATCCCAGGTTGGATAAATATCTACACTACTGGTTGGATAAATATCTACGCTAGTGGTTGGATAAATATCTGCACTACTGGTTGGATAAATATCTACACTACTGGTTGGTTAAATATCCAACCAGTACTGTTGATATGTTTCCATATATAAATATCTACACTACTGGTTGGATAAATATGTAAAGTACTGATTGGTACTGGTTGGATAAATATCTACACTACAAGTTGGATATATATCTACACTACTGTTGGATAAATATCT
>JAQQZZ010138834.1:0-13296 GCA_030265115.1 Mopalia vespertina | reverse complement strand
TAAAGCACAATGAACCGCCGCCCGGAAATGCCGCTGGGAGCCGGCGCGGCCTCAAAGAGTAGTGCCCTTAACCTCCCCCCCCCTGCTGCTATTGTGTTTTTTGTTGACATCGTCACATTGATGGAACAATAACATTTTGGAACGCTTTGTGTGTCTTTTATTTCCTAATTTATATGAGACATTATATATTGTTAGCATTTGTGTGTCGTTTATTTCTTAAATTTTGTTAGCATTAGATATTGTTCCCTTGTACCTGTCAGAATTGAATTAAAGCTGCAGTCACGTATTACATTTGCAAGACTAGTTTTTTTTTAAATTCAGAAAATGAAACGTATCTGAGTGGAACGGGTTGTTAAGATTTCAGTTTGAAAAGTTTTAGGAAATAAGGTGCATTTACATTAATTGAATCCAAGCTACTCTTAGCAAACAAGGCACAATTGCGTTAAAAACAGATGTTTTCTTGCTGGATTATTTTAAAGGCTAAAGGGGTGGTTTAGGGTTATTTTCCTAGGGCGTGATATATCACCTATATCATCATTGATACAAAGCGGATAGAAGCGTTGTTCACAACCTCAACTTCCAGAAGAAATATTTGTGGTACACTTCTTTACCGAATGTAAGAAAAAATAGTAGACAAATTAAGTTTACATAAGAGTGTAACTGGATAGATTTGCCATCATGAACAAATAATAATAGTTAAGGAAAAACGCTTTAATCATATACAAAATTATTTTTTTATAGAAAATATGTGTTATTGAATGATTTTCATGGGGATTTTCTAACATTGATTATTCGATGTTCTCCCTGCAGCCTTAAGCTTTTCTTCCTCGGTTTCATACCCCAGACCATGTCGGAACATCCTTCGACACTTTCCGTACCGGCACAGCTATCTCGGAGGTGAATGGAAGCAATAATATTACATAAAAACGTGTTATGTTCGCCGGATGTTTTGTGCCCATGCGTGGAAATCAACCAAAGTACTCCGTGGATTTGGTATCAATAAAAACCCCACATCAAACAAGCCTGTGTCTCGTAGCCTTCAGACGTAAACAATTAACACGTGGATAATTCAGTCTTATGATGAAAGTAAATCCATGCGAGTTACCTCTGTTTCGTTATCCGTTTGATAACTAGAAGACTGAGATAGCTAACTGACAAGTGAACTGTTAATTAACTATTAACAAATAAGGAACTCAGGGATATAAGGAACATACACACTTTATTTTGTAAGCCACGACGGGCATCTACATTTTAGCGAGAGTACAGCAAACAGCATGGAAACAGAGCAAGCTCTAATGTGTCTCCAAACAGCGGAGAGCGGTGTAGCTCATGAATATTCAATATCGTTACGACGGCCATTGAAAGGAGCTCTCCATCAGAGATTATTTACGGAACGGAAATGGCCGAGGTTGTTCAGACATGGTTGTTTTAGCCACTTTTAGGTGAATAACAGGAAAGGTTGCTGTGATAAAGTGATCTGTAAAAGTTTAGGCATTGCCCTCGAGTGTTGCGACCATGGGTAGTGCTTAGTTTGATAAGGTAACTTTCGAAACTGAGATGAATATTATTAGGGTGATGAAAAGATTTATAGGCAAACCAAAAGAATTTAGTTTGGTTGTTTGTTTGTTTGGGTTATAACGTCATACTCAAGGATATTTCATTCATCTGACGACGGATTGTCCACTTCACACTGCATGTTCCTTTTCTAATTACGATGGAAACATCCACCCGCGCGATTGCCGCATATTAATGCCTATTCGTTTCACATGTCAAGTATGTCGGTCCAGTGTATTTCATAACCTCAATTTATTGGGCATAATGCGTGTATTTTAAATCTTAATTTTATTTTATTTATTTTCATTTTCATTACTTTTATCATTTCTGTAGAAACAAATTCCATCTTCAGGTCATCCCATAGCTGGATTTTCTTAATATTATATTATTATATTTTCCTCCAGTCTGTTTTCACTTTTTATTCTATTATGGTGTCAGATCCGATAATTTTATTCCACTGCAGACAGTTAATTACACCAGCAGTTACCTCGAAAGTTTAATCGTCTTGTTATAAGTCTTATCACGTCAGACAGTTAATTACACCAGAAGTTACCTCGAAAGTTTAATCGTCTGTTTATAAGTCTTATCACGTTACAGTAGCGCAATATCTATTCTAATCCTGAACTTTTAATATGTTATCTATACTTATTCTCCACACTGTGCTCTGGAACATTTAACCTGGTTTACTTAACTACTATTATAATTAGATACAGGCATATATATGTATCGAAACGCTGTGGTTATCAAGAAATCAATACTTTTGTTCCTCATTTATCAATGTCGTTCAAAATTCAGTATCTCATGTATTTAATGTTATCATCGCGTATATAACATACTGCTTTTATCAGAATCTACACTGTAAGAAGAACTTGGTCGCCCTCACAAAAATATTTTGGTCGAAACTCCGTGCGACCAAGATAAACTTGGTATAAAAAAACTTCGTCGAAAACCAAGACAAAAAAACATTTGGTCGCCAATCATCAAATAGACCCTCCGACCAAGTTGTACTTGGTCAAAATGATGCCAATGAAAAGAGTTTAAAACGCATATATAAATATAAATGCGGATTAATAATCTATGTCGATTTTGATCTTTATAACTTAATTTCTTAAGGTATTTAGATTCTATAGTTTTGTCTGAAATGTATCATTACTCATAATTGATTAATACTCTGTTGCTATCCTATACATGTTCTTGCTTACACAGGCTACAATATTACTTTGTCACGTCTTTAGAATGAATGGGAAACCAACAAATAAATTACTAAATGACAGATGATACACAATTCTAACAGTTTACAGCTCACTCAAAATTATTTCATAATGTAATAAGTTTAAACAGTGAAAAAAATGACAGCTACCAAGTTAAATAAACTTTACTCAATCCCTGTACAAATCTCTGCGTAAAAACCTTGTAAACTTTTTTTTATAGAAATTACTACCATCAAAATTAAGCAGTGGTGATTGTTTTGAATTTTCTTTTTAGGGTTGTCAAGGACAAGAATCACCCTTAAAACAGTTGGTGACAGACTTTAGCTTGTTGGCCTCCTCAATACGTCAACTGAACGTTCCACAAATTAACATCAAGAGAGCTGTGAACTTTGTTTATTAACCTGGAAACCAGACTTCCTCTCCTAGCAAAGATGGAGAGAACAAGTATTAAAGTGGCCCCATATCTCTTTCTGAAGTTAGATATTCTAAAAATTAGTAGTCCTTAAAATCTCTGTATCCTATTGTCGAGGCCTAGTTTTCACTCTTTCATTGCTCGCTTCATGAATCAGGCTTGTTTTGTTTGTACAAAATATCAACATTTCTTAAAATGAACACTCATAGATAACATATGCTATGTTCATAAAATGTTCTTATGCAAGAATACTTGAAACACCAGTACAAATATATCCATAATAATTCTGCATTGTGTTATATTTGATAGCTATATTTAAAGTTATTGTTTAAGTATAATGTTAGCGTGTCTGATTATTCATGCTACTTCGATGTACCGTTCACGGGTTCGAGTCCGCCTGTCGACCACCAGGTATAATGAATTAGTCACATGATGTGGCAACGGCAATCACGGTGGTGTTTTTTACAGGGTTTACTCTCGGTTTCCATCGTATTTAAACAAGAAACAGTGTAAAGTGGAAAATCCATTGTCATATAAGTCAAATGCCATTAGAACGATGTTAAACCCCAATCATGCAAACAAACAAGTACACTAATGTATTAGTGTATAATTTAATGATAAATTATTTCTATGATTGGCAAAAACCTTTGTAACTTAAGTTATTTAAGTTATGCTATGTAATAAAATATTTGAAATGAAATTGCAATATTTCTTGTTAAAATATTGATAGACTTTCTGTTGATCCCAAATTGACCAGTATATTTACCACAACAACAATGGAGGATATATTTATTAAACTTACATCTGACAGGTAGGGTTATTGTTTAGTTTTCTGTTTTATTATTATTTGTATTTTTGGTTACGATGTGTTTAAGGTGTTGCCGGTACTAGTCCCGTACCTGTGGAAGTTATAAACATTAACAAAATATTAGTTTTCCCCTTTTTTTCGGTAACACTTCAGCGGATTGAACTAAAAATTTATATACCGCTATGCAAAGTTGTCACAATAATAGACTGTTACACACAGATTACACTGTTACACAAATATTACACTGTTACACAAATAATACGCTGTAACATAAATAATATTCTCTTTTACCCGAAGAGTACACTGTTACACAAACAGTACACTGTTACACAAATAATACACTGTTACATTGTTACCCTGGTACTTTCAGAGCTAAGGGGCAACATGAAGTCGATCTGTTTGTGATATCGTTGTATTACGTCCTGTGATTGTCCTGTATTTGTCCTGCATGTCTTGTCTTTGTTTGTTGCAAGTGGGGTGCCGTTGGTTTCCTTCACCCATTGGACTGGCACGCCGTCATGTGAGTGAAATAACCTTAAGTTTGGCCTGAATCCCCAATCAAATCCCTCAAGAAGTGGCATGGGGAGAAATTGCCAAACAAGTGAGGTCAAGTGATTACAAATTTAACAGTGATAAAAAAGGAAGTTGTAGCGAATAAATATAAAAGCTACTAGTGGGAGACAGAACACCAAACAAGTTGGGAAGTTCTCCCACTACTATCACCTATCACTCAGTGTTTATCTCTTTTCTTCTCTCAACAGTCAAAAAGTTGTCACTTGACAATGATTTCAGCTGATTGACAACAACTAAGCAATGTACCGAGTGCGATTTATTATGGGAATATGGACATTTTTGTTTCAAATAAAGAATCGTTAATCGATAATAATTGATCTTAACTTGGAAGGTCAATCAATACCCTAAAGTTAAGTTCGCAACCAAAGAGTGAATGATTTAGTTTTTTAAAATGCTCATCCTTGGTTTCTTTAGTACGTTATTAGCAACCATAAATTTGTTACCTGATATCTAATATTCTCTTTTCGCAATATTGCTTGTTTTAATTAATTTAACTTTGTTTGTTCTTCAATTAAATGGCCTTATGACCAATTGACACATTCAATGCTATTTTGACTTTAACATTGATTTAACTTTACATGAATGACATGTCCAGTTCATTCTCAGCTGTGTATTACTCTGATTCTTAATGTCACACAATCTTAATCCCCACAGATTACTGCTACAGATCCACGATGAGGCCCATAAGGCCCGCGGCCGTGGCTTAGGGGTTAGCGTGTGCGCTAACTAATCCCGCTTTGATGTAGAGTTCACGAGATCGAGTCCGCCTGTCGACCATCAGGTTGAGTGAGTCAGACGATGTGGCTCCGGCACTCGCGGGAGTGGTTTTTACGAGGTTTCCTCCCGGTTTTCCACCGTAATTAGGCAAGGAACAGTGCGAAGTGGACAATCCGCCGTCATTTACATGTAAGTGAAATACCATTGAGTACGACGTTAAACCTCAATCACACAAACAAACAAACAATCTAAAGTGCATAATTAATTTGCATATTGCAATTTTCTAGTTCAACGGGAAATACGTGCCATTCTTTCGTTTCCTGAGCCTATCTCCAGAACCCATACATTTCTCATGCGGTTGGGAGGGAGTTTCCGGTTGCCATGGGGCTCTCCGATCTAAGGGGAAACACAAATTAGATCTGTTTGTGATGTCTTTGTATTGCGTCTTGTGATAGTTTCATTGTTTATTGCCAGTAATATTTTTTATTTTTTTATTATGCTTATACTAAACCGTTTACAAGTGATTTACCCTTATTAAAAAGATATTCACGTTTTGAAGTATTGTTTTATTATCATAGTGTAGCTGCGGGCGTATTTATGCTCAGTCCACTCTCTCTCTATCAACCTGTATTGTTGTCAAATATGTATATTTTTGCTGTATAATGGATATGTTTTTGCATATTTGTTCCAGAGCTTGTAACATCTGTGATGCAGTTAATTGATTGTCTCTGTGGTGATATGGTACACCTTAAAGTCCCTCTCTCTGTCTCTATCAGTGTCGGTAAAAGACACATATTTGTTCCAGAGCTTGTAACATCTGTGATACAGTCAACTGATTGTCTCTGTGGTGACATAGTACACCTTAAAGTCCCTCTCTCTATCTCTATCAGTGTCGGTAAAAGACACATATTTGTTCCAGGGCTTGTAACATCTGTGATACAGTCAACTGATTGTCTGTGTGGTGACATAGTACACCTTAAAGTCCCTCTCTCTATCTCTATCAGTGTCGGTAAAAGACACATATTTGTTCCAAGGCTTGTAACATCTGTGATACAGTCAACTGATTGTCTCTGTGGTGACATGGTGCACCTTAAAGTCCCTCTCTCTGTCTCTATCAGTGTCGGTAAAAGACACATATTTGTTCCAGGGCGTGTAACATCTGTGATACAGTCAACTGATTCTCTCTGTGGTGACATGGTGCACATTAAAGTCCCTCTCTCTCTATCTCTATCAGTGTCGGTAAAAGACACATATTTGTTCCAGAGCTTGTAACATCTGTGGTGCAGTTAATTGATTGTCTCTGTGGTGACATGGTACACCTTAAAGTCCCTATCTCTGTCTCTATCAGTGTCGGTAAAAGACACATATTTGTTCCAGAGCTTGTAACATCTGTGATACAGTCAACAGATTCTCAAGAAATTTTTCTCTCTTCATTTATTCAAAATATATATATAGTGGGGTGGGGATCATAATAACAGAGTGTTGCGATCAATTCGGTCATGGAAAATAAATTGAAGTAAAGATATTGAAGGACCCTTGGAGACGGAAACGTATTTGTTGTTATAGGAGACACGCATAAGTCACCACGTGATCCTAAGTATACAAGTAATATTGTTTGTAAATTATTTTTCGATACAGTTTTGTTGTATTTTGTTTAGTGTTTATGGTTTTGTTATTGTAATTTGTATCTTCCTTTTAATTTAATGATTCAAACAATACATTTTTATTAACTGCGTATCTCGCGTTAAACTAATAACTAATATTTGTATCCGATGTTTCCTCTGCATTAAGATCACCAAAACTTCTAGGTGCGGGTGTTAAGAATTCCACTGAATAGAACAGCGTGAACATACGAAACTATACTTCCATAATTTTAGACAGCCACAAATATTTCCAGTCAGTTGGGTCTATGGCATTATTGTGTCGCCTTATTTCTGACATGAGCTTAATGCAATAACAGCCAGTTATGCTCTTGTATTAAAATACCCCGGATTACCAGTAATTCTGCCAGAAACGATAGATTAACCGGTGTATGACCTGCGTACCCTTATTGTGTTAGAAAAGAAACTTACAAACACAATAAAATACTGATTATTATACCTTCACACGATTTGATGTAACATGAAATAAGATCAGTTTATGGTTAATACTAATTTTACTTTGCAGAATTATTTTGAAAGGTTTATATTCTTATGTGGGAATAATGCAGCGGAGTTTGTCGCTCTATGCTTTAGCCGGTGTTACCATTATGAAAAAATCTTTCTGTTTAGAACTTTTTCAAGACTTTTGTTTTCATGAAAAATATACTTTTTTTTTTTTAAACTGCGCATCAAAGTAAATCTGAAAATTGACAACGCCCTTCGATCTGTTCGTGCTCTTTAAATCCCCGCTTTCGTTGGACCAGGATTACATGATTATCAACCACTGACTTTGTAAAGACTTTTGGCAAAAACCTACCATTACACCAGCAAACAGAAATAGAACACGGAGAAGTTTTGGTCAGCTATTTGGTCCTGTAATTTACATTCGAGATCGAGTAAGCTTCCTTGGAAATCGACAGTGTTGTTTTGTGATGACGGCAAATCATACAGGCCCAGAGGATGGCACCAAATCAGGTAAATTATTTAATGAATATCAATGATAAAGTATATTCTATTACATAAGCATTAGACATTTTCACACGTACTGTCCTAGATTAAATAGATTTTTATAAAAGCATGTTTACAAATATTATTTTTTTAAAACTGTTTTTTGTATTGTTGGCATATACGCTTTTTTTTTTTTACAGATTTGTATTTTGGCTTAAGTTTGGCTAGCGCTGTTGTTGTATTCGGTCTAGCCTTGTGCTGTGCGTATGCATGCAAAAGACTAAGGTAAAGTAAAAGACATTATTTCTATCGTTGTATAGTTCTCTATTTATAATTAAAATATCGTTTAAGGCTGATACATTTCGCACCTATCGCTATGATCTTATTATTTTATATCTCCAATAATTTCAAATCCAAATTTGGCGTCGCTTAAAAATGTCCCAAATTTATTTTGGTGGAAGTTACTAAGGTAGAAGGGCACCTTATTAGTCTTAGTTAAGCACCAGAAACTGGCATAACTTCTGACAATACAGTTAAACAGCAATACTATCTTTCCTATGGATGGAAATCATTCAACGACCATTTTCAGGTAATAGAAATCATTTTAACTAATAATGCCACTCGCATATATAAGCTATGTATTGAAATGAATGTTGTTAGTTCAATTCCATGAATGTGTTATGTCAGTAGATACCACAATCAGACCCTTCACGCGGTAACTTGCCACCCAGCACGATAATTTATTTGAGCTTAATTTATTGTATTGAAACAACTGGTGATTCGATGTAAATATATTGCTGTAGGTAGTTTTAATCACTATATACTAAATAAACTAATTTATTATACGTTATAGTAATTATATTTTGAGAAATAAAGAAAAGCCAATGTCCAGGAGGGGGAATATCTGTTTAGGAAAAGTCCGATGTGGAAACTGTTTAGAGTTTGCTGAGCGCCAATAAGAATGAAATAGCTTGGCGTATGGTCGATCCCAAGACGCTAACGTCACAAATTTAACGAAATAGGTTTATGACAAATTTTCTCTTCCTTTCAGGACGAGAAAGGAGAAGTCTCTTCAAGTTGAACAGAAAAGCGAGGGATATGACTATATAAAAGCCGATAGTCCAAGACAGAAACATATTGCAGACCCATTGGAAAAGAAACCATATACTCAAATGACGTTCCCTTCGTCGTCTCGAAAAAAAGATAAGACCAAATATGGCGTTTGTCAGTATAGAATCAAACATGAGGCGATTCGCCCTATTGTCTTACTGAAGGTAACCCCGAAATGGAATAGACAGAAAGGAACATTGGTAGACTTAAATGGAGAAGAAATTGAACTAAAAAAATTCCCTGCCAATACTTTATAATCAATCTGAAAATTTTTACTTTACCGGAAAACCAAAAACGGCTAAACGAACCGTTTAAAATGGTTCAAATTGTCATTATTAGAACAGTGGGATATTATTGGAATGATACACAGAGCCAAGGAACAAGCTGATGTTAGCTGAACCACAGAAATGGCCGTGAGCCATGTAACAAAGGGATGAAATTTAAGCCACAGAAAGGACCGTTTGTCACGGAACACAAGGATGTAATATAAAACATAGAGAGGAACATTTGTCACGGAACACAGGGATGTAATTTAAAACACAGAAAGGAACATTTGTCACCGAACGCAAGGATGTAATTTTAAACATAGAAAGGAACATTTGTCACGGAACACAAGGATCTCATTTAAAACGTAGAAAGGAACTTTTGTCGCGGAACACAAGGATGTCATTTAAACCGCAGAAGGAACATTTGTCACGGAACAAAAGGAGGTAATTTGAACGCCAGTAAGGACGATTTGTCACGTAACAACGGTATGTAAGTGGAACACCAAACAGGACACTATATTTTGTAGGAAAGGGGTGGCTTTGAAGCACAGAGAATGTCATGACACACAGGGGTTGGTGTTTGAAACAGAGAAAGCAACATGTGTTGATTTATAAAAAATCCAGTGGGGTATTTTTGTCTTTCATCTTTGTCACTTATCGAAACTCAATGCAGTAAGACGGCATGACATAAAATATTCAATACAATTAAAAATTGACGATTTTGTTTTTAAAGTGGCGAAGACCTTTACTTATAAAACATATCTGGATATTGCAATAACATATTCAACAAGCGTACACAAGCCAAGGCCAAGGTTTTAACGGACAAAAGTAACGTATTGAGCTGGTTATAACAATGAATTATGCTTTTTAAGTTCTTGAGCATATGAGACTGCAAACAGACTGTAGAATGTTTCTGATAACAGGAAGAATGTATCGGTTATTGTTGATAATACTCGTGGCTTTCTACTGATAGCAGTTTCGTATTGTTTGTGTGAAAAACAGTGATAATTTGTTTGACAAGGGGTTTTAGCTAAAACTACCACAGCATATAGTATGTACCGTAATTCTTGCAGATATAGAAAAAAAAGGGTGTGCCTCCCACTGTGATTGAACCCAGGAGCTGGTTGGACCAACACACTATCGACTGAGCTACGGAGTATCAAGATAGAAGATAGATATCCCAAACATGCAATATAACATTATAATTCTTGCCATGCACTAACCCAAACTTTGCCAAGAATGAACTGTTTCACAATCGAATTTGAATTAATTGTTACGATATGTTATTCTAAATCAAATTTATATGCTATAATCAATTTGGTTATATTTTTAAATCCAAACCATTAATCATTAATGTAACAAATCATCAATGTGTTTCTGAAAACAAAACCCTCCCAAATTCAGCGAAATAAAAATTTTCGAGCATAGTTTTTAAAGCAAATAGAAACAGAAATACTCTCAATTCAACGGAAAGAAAACCTAACTCCGATGTAAAACAAAGGTCAAATATGTAATATAACACTGTAATAGTTTACGGAGCAATGACCTTAAATTAAACATGCTTATCCTTAATCCTATAAATCCTTCTAAATCCTTAATGTATTGATACGCATATAATGTGTAACTGAAAACGAAACCCTCCCAGATTAAAGGGAATGTATACACCATCCTGCAGTGATACTAATGTCAAGTTAGATTTTCGGGCATGATTTTAAAGGCACATAATAAAAAGAAAAAAATTACAATTAAACGGAATAAAAACATTATCTCAAAGTTGAACAAATGTCAGGTCAAATGTTAGAACGCTATTTTAAAAGATAAAGTAGTCAGTATAACTGAAAATGTTGAGAATGTTGAAGAGGACGCAGTGGATGTTATACGGATAGGAAGAGCGTATGGTTGAACTCTGTCAGCTACCCACTCGTACGCATCAGTAAATCCTTCTTCTTTCAGCTTTTTACCAACTATGTCCATGACTTTTTGGTGGTAGTTGTTCAACCAGGTCAACTGAAACAATAATGGTTATAAAATAACACAAGCATTTAACTCTCGGATGTGGCGTAAATCATCCACTTGGATGGAAAACGCCAATAATCAAATAACCAACCAACCAAAATTTCTGCACCAGAACATTCATATCGAGAGTAGATATGTAAAAAATATGGAACAATTTAAAGTCTTGTTGCTTTGTACTTTGATCTTAAAGTATAGTTAAATACTATATGTGATATCAAAAGCATACATCTTACACAGACTTTTTAAAAAAAATCCGTCGCGTTGGGTTTTGTTGCGTGTTTTGAAACCCTACCTGTTGGGGAGATGAAATAAATCAGTACTTCTTGACCTCAATGTCTCTATTCCAAAAAATATTTCATCAACCAATCGACAAGTGTATCTATTGTCAAGACTTATATGCAGATTATTCGCTTCAATTTCTAGAACTTCGAAGTTGAACGAAGTTACCTATAGCTTTACATAACCGACACTTTATATAAACTGCGTTTGATTAAAAACATAGGAATTTAAGAAACCGCGCCTGTACTGTTTGGTGAACGGGCTTTATTAGCTTCAAACGGCACAACCAGATTCTAGATGAGTCTCATTTAATTAATGACTTAAATGAACCTATAGTAGAGAGGTCTCGACAACTTCGTCTAGCACCTAGATCCTTGAAGTTCTTTTAATATGTAAGTATTCGTAAATAATCCTCGATCGTAATAGAGGTCTTTTTACCGGAAAGTTGATTAAAAATCACTTGTTAACATTAAGCTTCAAGTTGCTAGTCTTCACAACAAATGTAAACTCAATACTGACTGCTGTTGCAAACAATTACTTGACGAAACGACTTCTCAGTGCAATGTAACATCGGGACAGAGTAAAAAAAAAAAACCCACCATTTCAGCCAAAGATAGTTAACCCTAACTTAACACATACCATATGTCATAATTTATTTAACATATGTTGGTGGTTAACGAAGTCAGGTGTCTTAGTAAGATCCGTACATGGTCTGAACCTGGGATTCGTTTATTTCATTTGTCACGAAGTCGATAAAACATACTTAATGTTTAGACAGACTCTCCGTAAAGCCACGGTTTTCAGCACAACTTCATATTTGACTCCACAATTCCAGGAGTATGATTTAGTGTGACCTTCAATTACAAGTTTAGATACCGATCCTTTGCCGGCTGTGTCTGAAATAAAACTTCAGAGAAGTTTCAGGAATTGTCTAGTCAGTGGTCTTCAACAAAACAGAATAAGTATAATGTAAGTAATTTATCTTTTGTGACTTTTTGTTTTTACGTTATTTCAGACTTTACTAAATATGTTTTAGCTGGAGTTTTAATTTTTTACCACTTTTGTATTCTTTGAAAGCATATTCTTTTTGTGGAATCAGAATATATTTCATACAATGTAGGGAACGAACTATTCCTTAAAAGCAAACGAGGAACAAAATCTTTAATAACGCTGAACACATGCGTCATCAAATTAATGATAAAACTATCACTGACGTTGACTTTAGCATTTCACCTTGCATGCTCAAATTAAATTAGAACAATTGGCTTTAGGAGTTGTTCGAAAACTATTCTCTCGCTGTAAATTAATTTGGAACGATTATACACAGGCTTCTGGAGCAGAGGGGGTGGGGGTGGGGGTGTCAGACTGTGGTATTTCGTGAGTTTGTGCAAAATTTTCTGCACGTTTTCAATCACTCCTACTTCTACAAATTCCTGGGAAATGTAGCGGGTTTCACGGATATATAATATAGATAAAAATAACAGTTTTCAACATTTAACGTACCTTTCTCAACTATTTTATCTCACCTTTGTCACAATGCACGTTATCCACACTAACCCAGTTATAGCAGCATTTATAATACCACACCTTCCTGTAGCGCGTTACAGACCTGAAAATGATTGATTGATTGATTCATTCATTGATTGACTGACTGACTGGTAAAGTGATAAATTTATCCTTTGATTGATTGATTGATTGACAATCCTTTAATCGATTGATAACTTAATTTTAACTTCAATTTCAACTCATCTTTATTTACGCT
>JAQQZZ010138801.1:0-13300 GCA_030265115.1 Mopalia vespertina | reverse complement strand
AAATGAATTTCGGGGCGGGTGGAAATCAATATCGGGGCGGGTAGAAATTTAAAAAAATAAAATAATACAAAATAGAATAAATTAATTCATGTCCCCTATGAGCCGCCGTACTTCTCACTATGCAGCAAGGTACTAATGATCGCCATATATAGAAACTCTCAAATACGTCAATCTCTGTCATCAGAGGAAAAAAGGTGACCCCCCCCCCCTCTTTCGCGGCAAAAAAAAGAGGAAAGAAAGGGGAAAAATAAGTGGGCAAAAAGCATAACAAAAATTGATCAATTGAGCTGGTTGAATAACCCTTTTCCCTCACATCCATTCACTTCCATTGTGGGGCTGGCATATACATATAGGATTGCGACGGACTGCAAGTGTATCATGACACTTCTTACGAGATCTTTAAATAAACTAAAACAACATGCACCTATATAGGCAAATCCAAGATTCGTAATTAAATACATACCCGGTATGGACATAGTGAATCTCTCACCTGTTTCGTTAGTTTGACGAGACACTTTAGGATCCTAGAATATTCATAATGTTACTACGGACAACATTTTTTTTTGTTGTAATGATCTACGTATCTTACAAACGGCCCCTGTGCATTCGCCCTTTTGTTAAGATTTGATATTTTAGATTTAAAAACTTATCACTAAAATATTTCGCCAAAATTGCACCGGTATAAAATTCGAACCTTTTTGTTAAAATTATTTAAAACAGTGGTTACTTTTTATGAAGCAGTACTGAAGAATTCCTGTAGGGCAAAGTCGAAAGTCGAAAAACATTCTCTGTCAGCGTTAATAAGAAATTGTGTCATCAGAAAGCAGTGTCATTTGATTTGTTTAACTGTTTTGTCAATAAAATACATAGAACGCTAGAACTAACAGGGCTGCGCCAAGAAGACTGCAACGTGGTGACAAAACACCATCTAGACTTTTGCTATAGCAGTCAGATGCATTACTTGGCAACCCCATTCTTACATAAAAACGATCGAAAATAAAGATTTGTGAATAAAATTCTCCTCTTGCGCAGAATAAACTCTTTTTACGGGAGACATTTAAAAGTATTAAAACAAAGCCAAAAACCAGTTTATTTCCCTTGCTGTTCGCCTAATTTGCAAAATATCATTGGTGGCCGTTAAACTTCATGACCGTTTTATACAAAATACTTGTGTTAATCTTGTCACGCTTCTCTTCGTTGTTCTTCTTTTAAACTGCATAAATTAAGACCAATCTTTATCAAGCGATCATAATGTCTGACCAAATTCCATTGCCAATATTGGCTGAGATAACGGGTTTCCTCTTTTTCGGAGATTTCGGGCTGTAATCGTCACGCCAACCCCCCCCCCCCCCCCCCCCCCCCTATCCACTAGTATCCGCCACTAATAAGTGCAAAGTGTTATCATACAATAACAGTTTATTGACAATATTCATCTCAGACTGTTCAATTGATTTGTGAAATGAAAATATATTGTAAAAAGATACTATATTCTCTGAGGTACTTTATTTCAGAGACAAACTTATCGATGCATTCATGAAAAACATGAAGCTATGATAATTGTATAAATGTATTTCAAGAAAAACAAAAAATATACCCACACCTTTAAAATTTTAAATAAACCCTTGATTATTAAATGAGTGCTTTAAATAGCACATGATAAGGCATCTGAATTGTTTTCGCGGTAATTCTGTACACGTTTTATCCTTAATGTTGAGTACAGTAGACAAACAGTCGGGCTATTGTTCCCGGTGTGGTTACCGGCCTCCAACAACATGTCGGACAGACGTCTAGTGGTTTCCGCGGCTGGTTTTACCCACTCGTCAATAACCCAATAAACACATTTCATAGTCAACAGTATATTTTGTATTAGAACACAGAGTGTATTTTTATCCATATTCGTGATAAAACCTGCTACTTGTTTTAGTAGACAAAATAGTAATATACATAAATACATGGGTAATGAGGATGGTCCATTCGAAGCACTAAATACACTTATCGATATCGCGATATAATTATAAATCCTGAGGGTATATAAGTTAGGCCTGGAATCGGTCTGACTTACTGACATTATTATGTCCATGTGTATACCATATATTATAATACTATAACTCAGATAGTATTATATTTGTTAACCGTCTTTAGTTGTTTTGAAATACAATATGGTTCGATGTAATGTTACACTGTGATAGGCAGATTTTACCGGCTATACTGTTTCACACAAGAATACTCCGGACGTGATTGGGTTTTTGATAGCCAACAGGATAAGAGGGAAAAGCTACCCACGTAAGAGAAGTTGACAAACTTTAGGAGTCCTCCAAAAACACTCGTAATTTGAAACCGCAAATTGGTGTACGTCATTGGGTAGATACACGACCACTTGGCTCTGACGACATTATCATTGGATATAAAAGTCCGAGACAAGCTCTTCAATCATTCAGTTTCTAGAACAGCACTCAGAAGGTAAGTTTTAAAGGATCTGACTCTTTGTTTTTTGTATTGTTCGGACACATTGTCTGTTTGTCAAGGTTTAACCGAAAACTAGTTTGTGTCGTTTTATGGGAAAATCGTGCTGATAAAACTTGCATTGCCACTTTGCCGCTCCTCTCAGTATTTCAAGGTCGTAACATGTTATTTGATCCAATTTGAAATGAATATTAGTCAATAGAATGGCCGTCTCCATTTTACTGGACATTAATGCCCCATATATACAAATTATAAAATCATTGTCAGTTTGAAAGTTTTGTTTGCAGTAAATGCTCTAATTCATTCGAATATTTTATAATATAGAGCTGCATAGTGTTTATAGAATTCTTCTCGCTTACGCGTTAATGCATTAATTTGAAATTGATGAAATTCCAAGTCAATATGAGTGATTTATTTATTTTAATACTTTCCTAGTACAATTATTCGAAATTAAAATAAACGTGAATATCTTGCAAAAGATTGGAAACTTAAACAATTAAAATTAAATTAAATACTTTATTATTGTAATTTTGAAGTTATTTTGGCAAAATAATTTATTTTATATTTTTGGTTTATTTTATGGCAGAACAAAACAGGATGGCGCGGGCTCTCCTACTTTTCAGTGCCATAGCCGGGCTAATGTTGCACACAACAACTGCTCAACTTAAAGGTATGTTAGATGAACTAAAAATGTTATAAGCTTATAAACCATGATACAAAACGTTCATATTTATAAAAGCACCATGTCGCTTTAATATATCATTCAAGACACGGTCCAGTTGAGGATCTTAATTTGGTATTGTTTTATTTGAGCGAATGAAACAATTATTCGATATTTGTCGTTCGAACAAAGCCCAAAACAATTATATTATAAAAACAACTGAACATTTTGTAATAACTGCATTGATGTAAGGACTTAGATTTTCCTCTTGTGTATTGATGATCTAAAAGATAGTTGTTTAACATTGATTATTCGGGCATTCGATGTTGCCCTGGCGATCCTATTTATACTTGTGAGTTTCATGCCTGTGTATTGAAATGTAATTAAAGTCCCTATCAAAGTTCCTCGCGTCTTATCAATTTACTTAAATATCAACTGAATTCATTTCGTTATGGTTTTCACAGGTCACTATGCAGGCAGTTTCCAACAGAGATCAGGAAGTCAATCAAGTGGCTACCAAAGCGCACACCAACAGGCATCGGCCTATGAACACTCCGTACAATATGGCGGCCACCAAGGCGGTGGTGAGCATAGGCAGTCGGGCTCATACCAACATACAAGTAACCAGGGCGGTAGTCAGCAGACAGGATCATCCGGTGTTTCAGTACAACTAGGTGCGAACTCCGGGGGTGGGGGTCGTGTCGCCGTGCAGGTCGGCCGTGGACAACAGAGCTCCGGACAACAAGGCTCCGGACAACAAGGCTCGGTCGCTGTTCAAGTGGGCCGAGAACAGCAACAGCACTCCGGTGGTTACCAAGGACAAACTGGTGGATCAGTGGCTCCGGCCGTTGGAGGTCACCAGGGTGCTGTTCAATACAATGGTGGAAGCGTACAGAGCTCTGCCCATCCAACGGTCAGAGTTTTTGATGACCAAGGTATGTCAATTAGCGGTCAAATCTAGTAGAGCTATAGGAGAAACATCAACGCGCCTAACGACAGGGCTTTTTTGTCGTCGCAATGACTTTACTGTACGACATAGAGTATAAAAACAGCTCATCAATCAATTACAAGCTAAAAACCTCGTTTACCTCCGAATTGATGACCATAAAACGTACGTCATACAAGACAACTGATGAATCAAAAGAAAATCCTTCGTTTGACATGTAGCAAATTGTTTATCATGTGAAAGACATACACTTTGGTGATTTATCAAAGTAAGGATGGCAGTGAAGTGAATAAGAAAATCTTTGCTTTCAAGGTCACATAAAGTTTAGAGATTTATGAAAATAACGTGTTTCTCTGGTATTCACAAATTCTGCATGTTATGAATGGAGTAGGTGTGTGGGGTCATAACCACTCATTATTATATAGACACTATATTCTCACGTATGAGTCATAATCAGTTGTTTACTCCAAAAAATAGCATGAAAAAACATTGACGAAAACAATAGACTGGTTGTCTACAAATGAACTCATGTTCTAGGTGCTTCTTTCGTTTCGCTTTATTGACTAATTCACAACTCATTATTTCCACACGACCCTAAAATTGTGATAATTGAAAAAAGACAAAAGTGTTCTTTTGAAATGGCATAACAAAATTACCCTCTCTACGTCAGTGAAAAATAAAGAATGCATTTAGAGGCGAATTTGAGATTTCTCTAAAATTATAATTATTGGGAAATGACTTAATTCTTGACTATATTAGATCTAAAAGCGATCAGAAATCATAACTGTAAATGCTATGTTTTGTTGCAGAATTGTGTTCGGACTGTGAGATTCGAAACGGGGTGGGTTACCGAGGATACCCAACTGATTGTAACAAATACACCCAGTGTTTCCCGACTGGAGCTAACCTGTGGCGAGCTGTGGTACGATCCTGTCCGGCTGGTTTATTCTGGGACCAAACAAAACTAACCTGTAACAGACCTAACACTGTCTCGTGCGGACAAGGTAAGGGTTATCACAAACAATGAATAAATAACTAAATTAACTGCTTTACTACAAATGGTCTTTTTTTTAACTTTTTTTTCTACAGCGGCTACAATTGTTGAAAATTTTTGTACACTTGTCTCTAATGTGAAACTATATATCCCCAACCCGAGACTCATTCTGATCTTAATCTTGATCTTGATCAGGATGTTAGATTTTATTAAAGCTGAAACGCCACTACAAAATTGTCCCTGAACCTGTTATATTTTTGTTGACATCGTGGTTTTATGGCTCTTTCCAGAGTATAGATTTCGCGGCCCTTTACACCTGCAGGTAATTTGCAACAATGATTAGTCATTATAGCCTTACTTTCAAGACTTTTGCATTGTTTAGAACATACATGGCACAGTGTACTCTGACTACACTGCTTGCTTTCTTCTTAGTTTAACTTAAAAAAAAATAATAGGGTTAATTAAAACCTTGTTCTTAGTTGGTATTGTCAATGTCATGTTACATCATAAAAAACTGGTGATGAGTTGGGTAAGTGTTTACTCCATGAAACATCAGTTAATGAAGTGGTGACAAGCCACGATCTTTTATAGTAGGATAAAAATAAACCCACTCATGACAAAACGTAAAACAACCACTTAACTAAGATAATGAACTACTTCAGAAAGATCATACACTTCGGTTAAAATAACCATGCCTTGTATCACACTCTGGATCCTGGACACAACTCGATTCAGACACTTCGGTTAAAATAACCATGCCTTGTATCACACTCTGGATCCTGGATACAACTCCATTCAGACAGGAGATTTTAGACTAATGCTAGCATCACAACGATATTATATTATTATCTCTTCTCCATTCCCAAAACCAAGTGTGTCTTTCAGTCTACGAAATCAAACCGTTAGCCTACTACGATAACCAAACTGATGCCGCATCTCACACCAGTGTGTATTTATCAGTGAAGTTTTTCAGGCTATAATGCATGATTACAAAAAGAGCGAATATCGGGATTAGCCAACTAAATTAACATTGCTGACAATTTCTGGCTTCTGTTGAAAATATCTAGAAATGGGGTAGAAACGCTATTGATTTGTTATTGTAGTGTGCTTTATTAAAAGGTATCATTTTATTTCCTTTCAACAAAATCCCAATACCTTTATAGGTAAATTTATATATCATATAACTAGAGCTTTTCTCCTTTTTGTGTTGCGGTTGCATAATATGCTGTTTAATTATAACGAAACTGGTTTGATTGAAGCATATATTTTACTGGGATATAATACATATAATCTGTGTAGCTCTTTTGTAATTTCAGCCGCTGGTCTGGAATGGTACAGGTAGTTACGGTGCATTCTTTGTTGATTTCAGATCGTTGTATTGGGGTAGCTTCTGGTCGTTACACTTATTCGGATAGTTGTCGTGGATTCTGGAATTGCCTTGATGGAAGGACAGACGACTTGGATTGGTGTGGACCTTTCCAGTCATTCAATGATGACACCGATAATTGTGATGATGATAGGTCGTGTGTTGATGATGACGACGAGGATCATACACTTTTGGCCACTGCTCGTGAGTTTCGAGTTTGTTTTTTCTTTCGATTACCGGAACATTAACTTAATCTACTTTGAATCTGAGTAAAAGTTTTGGCGACAGTCGAAAACAGTAATAGTTTATTACAAATATCTTTCATGGCAGACATATGACGATAAACAAATGTTACTTACGAACCCATGGATACACCTGTTGGCACCATAAGCAGAACACAACTCTGTTCTAGCTCAACCAATCACAATTCTCTTCTAGCTCAACCAATCACAATTCTGTTCTAGTTCAACCAATCACAACCCTGCTCTAGCTCAACCAATCACAAATATGTTCTTGCTCAACCAATCACAATTCTGTTCTAGCTCAACCAATCACAATTCTGGTTCAAATGTCAGTGATTCAAATCGCTGGAAATTCAATTATGTGAAAATGTTTGTCAGCTGCATATAGACGCGGTTGTTTCGTTAAACTTGCTGTGTAACGTCTTCAAACCATGGTTTCTTGTATTTAAATACAATTTTAGGTAAAATTATAATTTATAAATTTCTGTGTATTATTTTAGCTTGCCACTTCGAAGAGCACGAGACAGACGATGACAAATATTACGTGTATGAGTGGGGCCTGCGACGTCAAATGGGTTGCCCACCTGGAACCACCTTTACCTGGAGCCAATGTGGATGTGGCGCTTTTGTCCAGGGTTACGGTTCAGGTATGAACAGCTTCAAACACTATACAATAAACAGCAACTAAAGTTTTACAATTTCATATATCTTCTTTTACAATTGTTAGACTGATAAATTACCATCAAATAATACACATATAGCTTCACATATCACTATAAATGTTCATCACAATTGTTGAACTGTACGATTAAGGAGGATATTTAATACTAAAATCCTGAAATTGACTTCCATTGTTAATATAGGATGTCGTCCGGAGTTGTATCTTCCATTCGATGATGACTTCAGCGACAAGGCTGGTGGAAACTGGGTAGATAACCGGGGCTGTTACACCCGGCCTGTGGCTGGTGCCAATGGCGGCCGGGCTGCATACTTCGATGGTAACTGTGAGGTCATAGTACCACGTTTCACCGCCCACGATTTCGGATCCCGTGTCGTTATCAGACTGCGATACAAGGAAGACGATGATGATACGCGCACTCGTCTCCAGGCTCTCGTCAGCAACGGTGACTGTTCTAAAGTTCCTTCCATTCTTCTGGCTTTCGATAAAGAAGGTGACAGCACAAAGGGCATCCTCAGGACCGGACGAAGAGATGAATACATCACACAGACCGCTCAACAGGTGCGTGAAGAACAACACAAAATATTATCGTTATGACTTACATCTTCGTCATAAGCCTATTCTGACAAAGTTATTGACTTTATATAGCGGTTTAGTGGGATAATGAAATAAAAGGAATGATTTTTTTTTCTCAGCGTGGTGTGTGGAAAGAAGTGGAGTACGAGTATGATGGGGATTCCTTTATCTTGAGGACAAACGCTGCCTCAGACGGAATGACAGCTCGAGGTAAGCTAACAACACCATAACACTACAATATTCGGCAAGATACTTGATAAATCTTTAAGGCTTAGACAAGCCCAAATATTCAGTAAATAAATAAGCATCATGTTCCGTGTATTCATGTAGGAGTGTTAGAGAAACGGCAAAAGGGAGGGGCGTTAATATGAACACATTTGTAAATACCACAGATAACAAAATTAAAAGTCGCCAAAATAAAGACGAAGAGAGTTTCAACTAAATCTAGGTTCTGTTTATCAGAACGTCATTACAATATTTATTATACTTCGGATCAACTGGTTTGTTTCCATTGGTCAAAAACACGTCACATGACATAAAACATGGCGTTGCAGGCTTTCTGTTGATGCCGTGCAATGATAGTAATGCTGCACACATAAACATTTATTCTGCTTTCCGCTTAAGTTATCCTGTCTTTGCTTACATAAAAGCGTTTTCCAGTAAAACAGACACTTATAGTGTTCTCTTGTAGTCAGTGTCGTTTCATAGACATTTCCCGGTGTAAGTCTATCACATCAACACCAAATTACTATGTGTAAAATAGGAATTAGTGCCCATAACCTTAGTATTGAAACTGGTCTCTATGATAATACATTGCTCAATGATAGACTTTGTAGAATATGTTACTGTGGTGATGTGGCTTAGCAAAATTTATATTCAAAGCCTTGGACATTCGCACCGAAATGATTTCTATGTAACATGACTCTATTGTATGTAACTCATGTATTATGTTCTAAATATCAATGTATGTTGTACCAATGAGCTTTGGGCTTGGAGTCAATAATAGAAATACCTCCATAAAATTTACCACATATAAAAACTATCACAAACACCGGAGCAGTACATGCTGTATAAAATAAGTACTGTGTGTTTGAGAAAGGAAAATCAAAATGTCGAGAGTTGACAAATCATGATGTTCCGTTCTCAAACATGCAGTATTTGTATAATAACATATTCTATGCGAGTATTATGTCGGTGGACACAACCCTGTCGAAACACAAGCTGGGTGTTCGAGTTACATATGTAGGAAGCATAACAGCCAATCAAAAGACACGCTTAGTTTGGAAGATACATATTTATGTAACATATGAACCAACCAAAAGACAAGCTTAATTTTGAAGTTACATGTTAACGGAACATATCAACCAAAAAACAATTCAAGCTTAGGTTTGAATTGACATATTCATGAAACATACGAACCAAACAAAAGACAAGCTGAATTGTGAAAATATATATTTATTAAACATATCAACCGGACAAAAGACAAGCTGGATTTGAAGTAACATATGTGTAAAACATATTGACCAAACAAAAAAATGCAATAATTAAACTTAAATTACAGCTTAAATACAAACAAAAGTCAAAGCTGTTTTAAAAAAACCAAACACACCTACAGTAAGCATTTCGGGTTCTGTTTATTTTCTTTTAAATCTCTTTATGACAATTATCTCAAAGGTTAAGTTACTGAATAATGTTCAACTAGAACAGCGTGAATAGAAGTAGGAACTTTAAAAACCTGTTTGTATTCACGGCTCAACTAAGACAACCTTATTCCACATTAAGTGAACGAGCTGAACCAGTTCTCTGTATTTATAGACAAATCAAGTTTTCTTTTTTTGTTTTGTAATTTAACAGGTAATGTGCGTGTTGTGCAATCTGCCCTTCACATCGGTGACGGATCTGGTCTGGCCAACTTCAAAGGCTATATCGATGATGTAAGTTGTTATTTGCTACTCTATGAATAATTGCTCAATATCTGTGTAGGCCTCTCATTTATGAATAAAAAGTAATTTAATTCACAAGAGCAGTATTGTATTGAAGGCGTTTTATTGTTAAATTTGTTCTATGACGGATATATTTAATATTTAAATTCAAATTTGCAGTTATTTCGAAATATCAGTTGCCTTTAAGAACTAAGGATATACATCAACATATTTAAATTGTAATATTATATTACGTCAAAACACGGTCTTCCGTGTCATTAACCAACCAGCATGCACCTTGTTTAGGATACCATATACCAACCGAGCTATCTAGTACAATCTATTGTTGCTGGATGAGAGTTACTTTATACCGCTATTAAGCAGATATCTAATAATACCTGTTTAAAACATTTGTTCTACTTTGATTTCAGGTGAAAGTCTTCTTATGTAAACCATGAAAAGTTTATAAATATAAGACAGCAGTAACCGGTCTGGGAGTAACTGGGAGTATTTACCATAGATATCTACGACACTTAACATTAAGGAAAACATAATTAAAATAGTTATCATGGACTTGTCTGTTTCATATTTAAAATGTGCTTACACTATAACGTATCTGTGATAAATAACATTTCCTAAGGATTTTTACTTGTACGTCATTGTCTCATCTCCTGAATAAGCTTTAATCATAGTTCTGTCTATACTTAATTTTATCTTGCACTAAACATTAAAGAATCCCAGCAAACATCTTTATGCAGCTTCATTTGATACCATTAAGGAAGCCTCTGTGATTTAATCAATGTATTAAGTTACAGCGATGATTATTTTTTACTTCCGCATTATTAAAGTGGAAACTGTGGAAACGATTACTTTCGCTTTGTCTTAATAATGCTGTGGTTAATTATGCTACCTTTGTGCCAACGGACGTTTTGTTCTGTGTTATTTAAATTTGTACGGTATGTGTATTGTTGCATTCTGAAGATATTTATGTCTGGTATTTAAATGTCTCTTATTCTATTACCATAGTCAAATGTCTTACCAGCTTCTTTGTACTATTTGCCAATTTACAGCATATACATTATGTCAGGTCTTTGATAAATAAATTTCTATAAATACATCTTTATGTAGCCATTTCTTTATTGATTAATCCCCTTTTCTAACACGTTGTCACGAGTTCAATAAATCTGGGACCGTATCAGTCGAAACGCCATCCACGTAAAACGTTATGTTTTGAAAAACATTGTCCTATTTGAAATGAGTTCCTTATTGCAAGCCAACAGTTATATATAGAACTATACCTTTGACTATTCACGTAAATCTCGTTTGTTGTCCACCACTGTTAAACGAAATGGTTGTTATTACTTAATTTTAGCATATCCATGTCTGTAAGTGTTGTAAACACAACTAATAGAAAATAATGTCACGGATAAAGGTCAAACTTGGTATGTAGTTTCCTACTGTTCACCAAATTCTGCTAAACAAAATGGCTGTTATTACATAAGTTTATCATATTCATGTCTGTAGGTGTTGTGAACACAAGAAGTAGAAAATAAATTCACGGATAAACTTCAAACTTAGTATGTACATGTAGCTTCCACTGATTAAGACAGCGGGTGGGATTACATTTCACCAAATTCTGTTAAACGGATTGCCTTTCATTTAATTCCGCGAATCAAAATGGCCATCACTCAAATTCAGATATTTCTGTTAATACCATAGATGTGGTTGTATTTCACTAGGTTTCACAACAAGCATGGCCAACATTGCATATCGTACCAAACTGGCGATAAACACCATAAATTTTACTCTTTTGCTCTTTGAAGAAAAAAATAGTTCTTACACAAAAGTAGGAAAAGGTTATTAGACTGGGATTTTGAGCATATTTTTAAAAAAAAGGCCTCTAATGGTGGACCTGCTAGCTACTCAGCGTGTTATTTGTTTGGGTTGATATGTCTCGAACGTCGTACTCAGTTGTATTTCATTAATACGACGACAAATTGTCAAATCATTGCTATGCTTTACTTACATACAGCGGACAACCATCGCCGGGTTAGTCAATGTAGGCCCAGCAGTCCTACACGACCACCAACAAGTCACTGGATGACGGTCCTTGTTCATTTAATTGGTGTTCTGAGGCTTAAAATCATTCCCAATTCACTTAGGATATTCGTTTGGACCGGGCGAGCACAAAACACTTCTTCGCTGGAATAAGCCCTCCGTGGTATAGACCATATACAGAAATCTCTTAACTTATAAATGTAGGCTTACAATCCTTTGGGAGATATCTGCTGTAATCATAGAGCAAACACGAGATCAACAAGCGTTTTTCGTTATACAAATTTATCTGTGATGCTTGTCAGTTTGATTTGGTGATAAACATTATAAATTTAAAAACAAAAAGAACAGAACTGAACTGAACTGAACCACTAATAATAAAGTTGGACTAACAATAAAGGAAGTGACATTAGATATACAATATATGACTACGTTTAGCCATTTAACGAGAACTTAGTTTAAAGCTATTTAATACTAAAAGAAAGACAACAAGCGGAGTAGCTAGCAGGTCCACCACTAAAGGCTTTTTTGAAAATATGTGCTCATAATCCCAGTCAAATCACCTTTTCCTACTTGTGTTTAAGAAGAGTTTTTTTCAAAGAGTAAAAGTTATGGTGTTTATCACCATTTGGGTGCAATATGCAATGTTGGCCTTATTTTTTTTTTCGAAACCTTTTGAAAAACAAACGCATCTGTAGTATTTACCGAAAAGGCGAAGTTTGAAGTTAATAAGTGAACTTGATATCAAAATATCGATATCACAAATATTAAATAGGCGTGAATACTGTAAAATGATGCAATGACGGCCATTTTTTGTTTTTACGGAATTTGATGAACTTCAATCTCATCTGTTGTATTCATAGGAGGAGACTCTATTTCAAGTCTCTTGTTAATTCGCGAAATTGTTACAGAGTTATAGTGTTCACAACATATACAGTAATGGCTATTGTAAAATAATGCAATGGCGGCCATCTTGTTTTACGGAACTTGGTGAAATTCAATCCAATCCATTGTATTAAATGCAGGAAACTATCTTCAAAGTTTAAAGTTAATCTAAAGTTAATTTTTTTCTTACTTATCGTGTTCACAACACATACAAGCATAAATAATCTAAAATTATGTAATAACAGCCATTTTGTGTTACGGAAATTGGTGAAATTCAATCCCATCCGTCGTCTTAACAGGAAGAAGCTACATACCAAGTTTGACGTTAATCCGTGAATTTTTCTTTAACTTCTCGTGATTACAACACATATATGTTAAAATTATGCAATAACGACCATTTTGTGTTACGGAATTTGGTGAAATGGAATACTCACCGTCGTCTTACATACCACGTTTGAACTTAATCCGTGAAGTTGTTTTCAAGCTAGCGTGTTCACAAACATTTGTGAAG
>JAQQZZ010138790.1:604-13301 GCA_030265115.1 Mopalia vespertina | reverse complement strand
AATAAGGCAAGGAACAATGTGAAGTGGACAATCCGTCGTCATATAAGTGAAATACTCTTGAATACGACGTTAAACCCATATCAAACAGACAAACAAACACCCTAGCAGGACGGCAGTGGTGACCATCGATGACAAGACATAGGGAAGTCCGGTATACAGTGCGTGATAGACGGAGTCCAGTGCGCAACTTTATAGAGTAAAACATGACATCAAATCCGCTTAGTGCTGCTCTTTAGCGCTGAGCACCACATCACCACCCGTCTTTGGTTGTAATCGTTACATTAACATCGTGACACGACTGCGTTGATTTACAGAATTCCGAAATGCTAACTTATAGTTTCGTAGCTCAACTCCAGTCGTATATTATGAGAGTAAATGGAGTCAAGCTGTGGCACTGTACCTCGTGTAATCGCACGTATAGTTTCTCTTATTCTACAACTCCAATACTACGTTAGACTTGCCTTTTTATGTCTATGGTAATTTCTTTCAAAAAGTTAGCTTGACTTTCAACTCGAGAACCTAGTAATTTAATCTGTATACCGCAACCATATTACGAAGAAAGGTTTAACATGTATAGAAGTCACACATGATGAAACCAACACCTACTCTAAGAAACTAGACCTCACCGATCAACTAAGTATCAAGATCTTCGGATTAAGTGAGCTAATCGATTTCGAGACTCCGCTGAAACGCCTAATTGATTAATTGATTGACTGGCTGATTACTTGATTGATTGATTGATTACTTGATTGATTGATTACTTGACTTATTGATTAATTGGTAGATTATTTGATTGATTGATTGATTGCTTGACTTATTGATCGATTACTTGATTGATTGATTGCTTGACTTATTGATTGATTGATTACTTGTTTGATTACTTGATTGATTGATTGAATAGCCCCGTGATTGATCGAGGCTGCATGCGCCAAAGAAACTAAATGATCAACCAACCAGCCAGCCAGCCAGCCAAACTTTTTGACCCACTCAGGGAATGGTACGAGGGGTCGGTTCCTTCTCTCTAGCTATGTATGTATGTCCACAGATTAATCCCACAGTTAATGATGTATCAATCAATTTTAAATACAAAAAGCATCTCATGATTGAATAAAGTCTCACAGATCATTTTTCCAACAGGCGGTTGAGGATTAGGCCTATTCATGGAGATGAGTTTCCTACACCAAATTGGTACCAAATTTCTTTACGAGTGACTCAACCTAGCTACGATACACATTTTGTTTATTTGTTTGATAAACTCGGTTTGTACGCCGTAATTTTCATTATTTTTCACGGCGTGGTCAGAACGAAACCACCCTCGACGTCATACAATCGCAAGACGTAAGGGAAAGACACGGTAAAACAGGATGGCATGGTGTCCCCCTGTACTCTGTGTGCACAAAGAGACAGCTCCCTCCAAACACCCACTCGAAAGAAGGCAATACTTAATATATTTACAGAAGTTCAATATATATTTTATCTTTCTGTGTGTGGGCACAACCCCAGAAAAAGTAAACAGTCAAACGTATCATACTCTTTTATCTTTCTTTATGCAAAAATAATTTGTTAAAGTATATTTAACAGGCTTCAAAAACAGATGTGGAAGTTCTCAAGCTAAAACCAGCTGTAGTAAAGACCCACGAACAGCCGCGCCTGTTATGTAATTGCATGGGAGTTTAAACTTGGAACCAACTAGTAATTGAGTGTAAAAAAAAAACAATTAGGCCAAAAATGGCATTTCTGCAGTCGACTAAGCCACGTAGGCGTACACGTTCAAATAGGAGACAACCCAGGAAGCGTTACCCTATAGGGGTGCGTAACAGATGTTAGCACTACCAGTACTCACGGTTTCAAAAATTTCAACCACCTTCAGCAAACCGTAGTTAGAGGAATAAATTTATTACGAAAAAGAGAAAGAAAATGAGAAAAAAAAAGCCTACTCCTTCTTCGCACGTCTCACCTCTTACAATATAGGCCATACAACGTTTTTAATCCTGCTATTTGCATCCAGTACAGCGGATCGAACCAGGGACCTTTGGCAGAGAGGGCCAGCTATCTATCTAGATAGCTGAAACTAACGGAACGGCCGATTCTCTGCAGGCCTAAAGACTATACGGGTAGATCTCTCTCCCCCCTTTTTTCTCACTACACCAGGCTATATGTGCTGTATTTTTGTAAATTAACTTAAATCGCCATGCAGCAAAATATATGATGTGCATTTTTGAAAAGTTGTTAAAAAGATATCTAGCAGTTTATAATGTTAAAAATTGCTCACCTAGAGAGAAAGCTGCTCAACGATCGTACGTATCCTTGGTTCAAATGTGTAATTAACAGATGAGTTTTCCTTTGCAGCCTGGGAACTCTACAGCCGTTTAACCATCCGCAGCTTTCAACCCACTTTCTAGCCTAACTTTCTCTCTTTCCCAGCACGGTACACTCCACATCCAACAGTCTGCCTGCACAGTGCGTCACTCACCCAGACCTCGCTTAGCCAACACACCCTGATCTACCTGCGCTGGCCTTGTTTACAGACAAATCCATTTCATCTGTAAACACAGGGGGTGGAAGCTCACAGGAATGTTTTGAGTTACAAATGGACTCGTCCCTTAACACACTCCTGATGTTAAAATAGCGTGAACTATTTATCAACAGAGCTCAGCATCGCCTGTCTCCGCTTTTTCACATCGATAGTAAATTTAGAACAGAAACTTGTTAAACGTTGTAGATGAACCAGATTTCATTAAATGAGGCTACAGAATAAAGTCTGGCTTATGATCAAATGCAGTGAACAAACAGGCAGCGTGAAATAGTTTTGTGCTTTTCATAAAGCAATGATTTCCCGTTTTCTGAAGAAGTATCTCGTTGTGTAATATAAACCTGTGCTAGTTCAGAAAAGTGCCATTAAAAAAGTACAAATCGGTGGTGTGTTTGAGAATAACACCAAACTCACTTATTTCTTCTCCGTGCCCACTTGTTCGTTTACATAGTAATGTTAAATTGCATAACAGAATTTCATTGAGAGGTATGTACCCAGCATACATCTAGCTAGATGCGAATTCGTATCCTATAAACTATTCAGTATATATAACATCTAGCCTACCTACTGCAGGCCAATGGGTGCCTCACTCTGAGGGTCATGGGTTTGATTCTCTATGGGTAAAACTGTCTTGACTAGAATCTGTCCAAACTAAGAAAGTGCTATTCCAATACAATCAAAAATACTTTCAATATTCACTTTGTTGACGACACAAACATTATTTCATTTTTCAATTATTATTTCCTTCCCATGTGACCTCATATCACTGCGTGATCACTGATAGTTCATGTCGAGTGGGGATTCACACAATTAAATTTTGGTGGGTTAATTGGTTAGTCGATCAATCAATCAATCAATCGGTGTTTTACGCTATGCTGAAGGGAGTTTCTTCAACAGTATAGTACAACCAATGAAAAAAAATAACAAAATTACAATTCTTAAAATCACAATTCTGAGTATTTATTTAAATTCATTTCTTTATTAATTAATACATGTGTATCGTATTCGTTGAAAAAACTGACCAGTGTGGGATAAACTTTCCGTTTCACCTATTGTTTTTTTTTATTTTCGTTTTTATTTCAAAAGCAATGCATTTTGGAATGACTTATATAAGCACCCTCTCAGGAATTCGCTTTGAATCTAAATAAAAAAAATATTGAAAATTTTTTAGGAACACTGTTTTTCAAGAAAATGCTAATAAGGCTTGATTTGGATAGAAATAAATGTGCAAATTTTACACCATAGTATAATTTCAAATCATATGACGACATACCAGCCTAGGCAACAAACAAACACACAATTGGGCAACCAAAAGACACAAAACAAAGATGACCCAATACAACGGTGTCATGTTGCACCTTAGAGCTGAGAGCACCAGGGCAACATGCCGCTTCCTGCATTTGTCAATAAGAGATCAGACTAAATGCAAATGAGATTTCACAAATTTTCAAAACATGACTTATACTTTTCTACACAAATGATATGTATCAAATACATTACAGCATTTAAATCTGTCAGACATCTTTTCGATAATGCATGGAATGAAATTTATAAATTTAAGGAAAAAAAGCAGTCAACCTACTAAGACCTTTTTATGTAAGTAAAAGTCTGGTGGCAAATGTGTTATAACTTTGTTGTGAGGTACTAAAGCTATATAAGCTTACTGTTTAACTGCCCTATGCACACTTTTACCTTCTTGGTGCAAGAGAATAAAGCACAATCAAACTTAAATGTATCTTCATCAACCACCAGGCACCTCAACGAAAAAAGTCTCAAATTAACGGCCAAACATGATACATGGAATTATATGTGTCATGTGACCACCCATGACAAACAACATGAGTATGTTCGCTCACTGATTAGCCGCTATTTATATTTTTAGTGCAGAGAAGGAAAATTTTGCTCCTCTCCACCACTATTTATAAATATATATCATTTTGTTTTTATCTGCTGATAAAAGGCAATGGTTTCTCCGTGGATGACCAAAACAGGGTTACAGTGAGAAAAAATCAAATAGGACAAGTGATTTTGGGACATTTTAGACTGCAGTGGTTTATGTTGTCTCTCTAAGGCAACGACCCTCTACCTGGTTGTCTGTAAAAAAACTTTGTTGGGAACAAATCAAAATTTGTATGAAGATCTACAACACTCAGCTAAAAGAGGATTTTCATTGGATGTTTTAAAGTCAACCCTATTGTGGCAGTCCTCACGAAACAGGCTTTCTTATATCAGAGGCTATAAAGAAAGGATTTGTGTACATCAGATGATAAGTGAGAAAACATGAATGTGATGATAAAATCACTTCTGATTGGCTCTCCAAATCACATGACATCACACAAGCTGTTGTCTTATATTGTATACCACCTTCTTCATGGTCATAACAGATAAGGGTTGATATACTTCAAATTTATGGACTGTTAATAAAATAAACAATATTTATTATCCACCGATTTCAATGTGAAAATATTCAATTTGAACATCAAAAAATTTAATTTCAACAAAATATAGTCCTCATTGGAGTGAAAAGGTAAACCGTTTGATCGTAATTGAATATTGTCACTTTCAATTTGGCAACAAAATTTTCAATATCCATTAATTTCAAAATAAAAATATTCAATTTGAAGATAAAAAGATTCATTTTTAATTTTTAAAAAATCAACATTGGAAGTTAAATATTGAATTTAGCTTGCTCGGGTTTGTAATAAAATGAGTTGTATCAACCGCTGCGGAGTATGTCATAATTAATCAAATTTTAATGTCACCTGACTTCCTGCATGCAAAACAAATATTTAAAAAAGACTCTACCACACACTTTAGCAGTGAGATAAGACTGTTTCATTTCAACAACATTGCAATGGTGTCAGTATAGGCAAACCATGTATGTCAAGCTCACCAGGTAAAGTAGCGATGTCAAAAAAAGAAAAAATTACCATACACCTTTGAAGTGATACAAGACCTTTTCTCCTTTAGCCAAATCGCAAAGGAAAGTTTTAACAATATCAAGTTAGCAAATTAAATATTGTAAAAAAAATAGTAGTCTATACGTGGCAAGAACTTTTCTCTTTCAGCCAAATTCCAAAGAAGAGTTTTAATTAACAATGTTAAGTTTACACTTTACATAGCAAACTAAATATTGTAAAAAAAAATTAGTCTATACTAGAACTTTTATCTTACAACTACATGTAAATCATAAAGGTTCTGACAGTTTGGTTATGTTTTAAGCCAACATTTTACAGAACTAAAAATTGTATAAGAAAAAGCCACCACACCTTTTTTTGAGGCAAGACTTTCTCTTTCAACAAAATTGCGTCAATAAATTTAAACACTGGCGTTTTATATTCGAAACTTACCACAGATCAAGTGTCAGAATATATAACAAAACCATATATTGATGGGAAGAAATAAAATGTATTTGGTGATCTTTTCTGGGCAAAGTATTAAAGTCACCATGTGGATTGGTTGTTTTGTTTGAAGTTTAAACACAGTACTTAAGGTTATTTCAGCCATCTGAGGGTGTCCCCAGCGCAATGGTTGACGGGAACCACCCTCGACATCCCAGGCAATAAACAACTAGACGACAACCACAAGGTCCAATACATTGACATCACAAACAGCTCTGTGTTGCCCCTCTGTTCTGAAAGCACCAGGGCAACATGAGGCTCCATCCCAATCACCCGCTCCCCATGTGGAGACATGAGCTGACATGGGAATCTGATCTTTATCAATTATTTATAAACAATCATATTATTATTAGAATATCATATCAATGCAAAATCAGGTCTAAAAAATCCATAAATAATTCTGCAAATACACACTTCTACGACATCCATGTAGAAAACAACCACTGGATCTCCTTCATATCTGAATTGTTTACAACAACAACATTTTCAAACAAATGCATACTGATAATGAATTTGTCAGTGCGAGCAAACAATGTTAAGCTTTCCAAGTAAAGTAATTATGTCCAAAAAAAGGGATATTTTACAAGACATTTTTCACAAAGAATAGTTTTAACAATGAGATGTTAACATCACACAGCAAACTTAATATTGGAGAAAAAAAAAACTAATCCATAGGGCACTGTTAGAATATCATATCAAACATAGATAAAAACAATGCAAAATCATGTCTAAAAACTCCATAAATAATTCTGCAAATTAATCCACACTTCTACGACATACATGTAGATAACAAGCACTGGATCTCCTTCATATCTGAATTGTTTACAACAACAACATTTTTCAAACAAATGCAAATGATAATGAATTTATTCAAAAATTGAAATTATTTAAAGAACTGCAAATAGACAAAACAAATAAAATAGCTTAAAATCACACGAAACCTTTAAAAATAAGTTTAAAAAAAAGTTATGAGCTAATTCCTCTCCTTTCACTGAAGGTTTTTTTTTAGCTTGATTTTGGTTTAACATCAACCCGGATTGACGAGGGGCTGAATTTAGACTCCTCAAATTCCATGAAAACTCAATTTTAACATTTACTTGTTCAACCAGGAATATTCAATATTTTAGCGAAACTCCATCTCAAACAGAAGATACATACACTGTAGGGTTTTCGTAACATCCACAGGCTGTCAAATCCAAATTTTTGTCAATTTTGGCAAATCAAAAATTTAATCTTTCACAAAAGGTTCTATCAATCCATGCTTATAAAATAAAATAACAAAAAAGCACATTACACCAAACTCAGTTCAATTAAACATTTGCAAATTGAAAAACCCCTTCACCCAGAGATCATATGGTATATAACTAGCACTCACTGTATTGTAAAAATTAGGTTAGAAGCAATTGTATTTTGCATTGAACATATATTTCTCAAAACACAAACCCTGAACTACGTACATCCGCCTGCCTTGAAGCTAATGACAAGGTCTTAGTAAACAGCAAAAACACAACATAAATATATACAGATCTATAAAATAATATATCAAATAATATTCAACAAAAATTACAACAACACCAACATATACATGTAACATTTTGAGATCTTTTTTAAGCAGATCTACCAAGGGACGCAACTCATACCACAATTATAAAACCTGTGTATCAATAATGTGTCTCAGATTCACCACAGTGAAAATTGTGTAGGAAATAAGTTACTCAGAATTTCTTAAATTTCACAAGGAGGGACCACACTTGTTAGTGCTCATCTATCTGTTGCCGGTAGTAAATGAGCCATGTAAAAGACTCACTTGTGTAATCAAGGCATTTCTCACTGTTGTTGTTGTACTATTTCCCCCACAAATGGGCTACTAGGGAGTGGATTGATTGATTGGTGTTTTACGCCGTGCTTAAGGGTATTTTACTTATATGATGGCAGGGAATTCCAACAATAATTGACACAAGCACAACCAACTTGAAGATTTGAAGGGTTTCCATAATGTTGGAAAGTAAATTTTCAAGGGTACGGTATAAATAGAGATATAAATTTTTGGTTTAAACAAAACCTATTCATGATGACAGTGTATTCAGTATTGACAACACATTAGGCGCATTCGGCTGGACGTTTTCATTAAGCACGGTGAAGCCGTGTTCCACAAATTTCATTCTACTTGTATGTTCGAGAAGTTTCGTTGAGCACAGAAATTTTTTTCCCGTTAAATCGGTCACTTGTTCAGACAACATGGCTGTACTCAACGAAACTTCACAAATGTACCAGTCTAACAAAATTTATAGAACACGGCTTCACCGTATTTTACGAAAACATCTATTTGAATGCGCCTATTGACAATAAATGCCTGACAAGCACACAAGTGCGTCGCCATATTGGATATAAATTAATGTGCAAGAAATCCGTTCGACTGACATATTTTCATGGAGTACTTTTTTCTTCTGCACAGCTGTAAACGTGCTCAAAGAAATCCTCCAGTCCAATGCGCCTATTGTAAGTGACATGTGATCTGTATCATGTGACTTTCTGTCCAATAGTTCTCGGTTTGACTGAAATAATAGTTCATTATTTTGCTAATTTTTTGGCTGTTTAGATTTATGTGCTTGAATGTTATTGGAGTTTTATACACTTTACTATATGAAGGCTTGAATGTACATGGTAATGTATTCAAGATTGTCTGTAACACCAAAAATAGTGCTGAAAAACTCAATAGATGCTAAATACAGAAAAGGTGTAAGCTTTGAAATAAAGGGAGGTAACCAGACAAAGTATTAGAAACAATGCCAATGTCCAGAGTTATCTCCCTTTTCGTTTTAAACTGCCTTATCCATTGGCTAGTAATTAAATTGATAAACAGAATTAACCCCATGTGTCATGCATCATGTGCTCAGCTGTGTAAATAATGCTGACTGAGAACTCCAGAATAAAACCTGATGATGGGAGACAAATCTTTCACAAATCTTATATCAACAAAAATTCTTTTGATTCAAATTTACAATTTTCATCATGTCCACTGTCCAGGCCTTTTTTCTTGTAGCCTTTATTGATGTTAGTACTCCTACACCTAACTACAAACTGAATCTGTCCTGTGACAACTTTCTAAAATTTTAACAAAACATTTACCTCCCAGCCCACTTTTTTGGGGAAAATAGTAGTACAACAACTACAAAAATGTCAAGATAGTGATATTAGGATTGACAGGTATAGAAATACATCAGTGATCAAAATTAGATTTTAAAAAAAAGGATAATTTTTTTTATTTTTTTTTTACAAATACATGTACATGTACTTGTCTGTTAAATAATGAATATTTGTACTGCAAACAGAACAACCTAACACATAAATGTACAAGCCTGTTTAAAGCATTTTAAATTAATAAATTTATTAATAAAAATATTGGACCAAACTTATATATCTAAATAAAATAGTTGATAGCATGCAACAACATGGTTAAGCGACGTCATATGTTTGTTTGTTTGTGTTTTTGATTGGGGTTTAATGCCATACTTAAGGTTATTTCACTCGCATGACGTTGTGTGACATTTTGTCTGTTTGTTTGTTTAAGCTAATTTCACTCACAAAACAGTGTACCAGCCCAATGACAAGACAGGACAAATAAAAGACATAATACAAAGACATCCCAAACAGATTGGCTTCAAGTTGCCCCTTGGATCATAGAGAACCAGCGCAACAGGAAGCTACCACCAACTTCCCACCATCATATAAACTATTTGATTTTATAATCATTTATTTTTGTGAATGCAATGGTTTGATCTACTCCATTTTAATGGCTGTAAAATAATTAATAATTCCTTACACAAAGCCATTTTCTTTACTCAGACAGCTGGTGATCAGTAAAGTAAATGGCAAAAATAATGGATTTGTGTATGCAATTATTAATTATTTCAAACTGTTTTTTGAATGTGAATTTCATCCAATAAAATGCAATATATAAGTGTATTTCCTGTGAAGTGGCCATCATTTTACAGACAATGGCTTTGTGTTAGAAATTATAAATTATTTTAAAAACCAGCATGTGGATGGTCACTTCACAGGAAAGAGACCTATATATGGTGTTCTCCTGGATGAAAATATATAAACTGAGTAGAAAACTGGTAAAAATAGAGACTAATTGAATGACCCTGGGTCAGTGCTTCTCATAGAGAAAGATTGGCCTCCTTCACTTAGATGACAGTTTGTGGCCATTTTGTCATAATAATCTGTAGCTCAGTCAGTTAAAGAGCTGGCCCTGATAGCCAGAGACCCAGGTTTAAATCATGGTAAAGGCATGCACAATTTTCTTTCTCTACAATAAAAAACATAATAACTTGGTCTGTATCTACAACTGACCGTTACAGGCTATTACAACAAGGAAGTGTCAGCAGTTGGAGTTATCTCCCTTTGACCTTTTCGCCAGTTTTCTTGTTCCAGCCTTCGACTTCCTCGATGGTTTCTGGAAGACGTTTCCGGTGAGTTTCTGGTAAAAGTAGACACAGGAATCCACCAATCACAATCAAGACGCCGAACACTGTAAGCGGCAGCTGGGGCATCGTCTTAATCTGTCAACAAGACTTTTACAAATAATAACAAATTGAAATATTATACTTATAACGTGTCTTTGGTGTGTGTTTGTTTATTTGGTTGATTGGGGTGTAACGTCATGCCTGGTTATTTCACTGATACGATGGCCTACCATCCCAACCGATGAAGGACAGACTATTTCACTCATCTGACAACATGTCAACCCAAGGGATGAAAAAACCCACCCTTGACACCAATGTCAAACAAAGGCAAGACAAGACTAGACTATCACAAGATGCAACACGAAGACATCACAAACAGATCGGCTTCATGGTGCACCTTAGCTCAGAGGGCACGAAGGCAACAGGAAGCTCCCCCTCCGGACTGCATTTCCTCAAAGGTACATGTATATATGACGATGTATTGCCCACTTTTAACTCTACAAAGCTAATGCGTTGAAAAACCAAAATGAAACATCATCACCAGCCTGGCAACAGCTGGAGTCAACTCATGCAAAGAAAACCATCATGGACGTTAGACCTTGAAGTCATTGGCCAGAGAAATTTCTTGAGCTAATTTGGTTCCGGAAATCGTATGGGTGCCCAATGGGTTCCATAAAATCTGTGTTCAAAATCAAACTGAAAGGGGTGTACAGAACCCTGATTATTGTCTGGTGAATTTGTGATAGGAATTTGGAAACTCTTCTGAAAACCACCCTGTTGGCAATAAACAGTGACAAGTTACATGCTGCAATACGATCGCAATAGGTTGGCAAAGCTAGATACTACAACAGTGGCAGGGGGTCACTATAGTACGATATTTAATCATTGTTGAGATTAGACGGTAGGAGAGTGGAAAAAAGACAACACCTGCAAACAAATTTTGTTCGCAGTTTAATGGTCGTTGAAATAAATCCATTCAGTTAGTCATTGTGAAAATTCTCTTTGATTTGAGTCCATAATCATAACTTAGCTCGTCAGATAAAAGTAAAAATTCCAGGTTTTTAAACTGCATATAAAATAACGTTCAATTGTGTTTACATATTTTTTTTTAACTTTTTACACTGTCCCGCTCCTACCAACAAATGTCAGCAATTATTAAATATTGTAGGAGAATGACTACAAATGTATCTGTCACAATAGGGTGTGTAAGCCCCGTTCTCTTCTACTTCGTTCAAACTCTGTCGCTATGTTTTGAATACCAATCTTTTAGTGCCATATTTTGTGTTGCTGTTGGATGCAACTGTAGGGCTGGAAAGGAGAATTGACATCTTTTTACCTTTCCATTGATTATGGAACTAGAAAGAATGTAGGAGGTACCCGGAAGTGGAGAGTATTACAAGAAATGTCGTAGATCACATCACCTGACTTACAGGCCCTATTATGCCACAACAAATTTACTTAGTGGTTTACCTATAGTGTTGAACATATGCATGTAGATAAGAAGGAGCCCGAGCATAGAGAGCTCTTTCAACCCCCCAGGGCTGGAAATTAAGTCGTCCCGCAGACCAAAACCTGGTTAATTTTGCGTTGGGCCTGTAAATGTCAAGACCTGCAGGCCCGACTGACCGGTAGATTTTATGACCATATATGTGTTATCCATTGGGTCTGTAGTATGTTTCACTCACTTCGAACAGGAACAATCTCTAGTTGAGCCCAGCTAACTGAACACTTGATGAAATAATGTATAATGTGACAAATTCAACTTTTTTTACTCTTGATATATGGTTATAAAATTAGGTCAGTTAATGTTTGACATCGTCAATCAAAAAACAGCCCCATAAAGTTGATCATCGAGTCGTGTTGCTAGGTCATGCTAGCTCAGTATGGACCACACCAAACACCAAAAAATCATCAAGCTGTGAGAATATCAATATTGGGTTGGACCTGTAAGATGTTTGATTGGCTTGCAGATTTGGAACCTGCAAGCCCGAGAGGCCTGTAAAATTCCTACCGGGCCTGCAACTCTTAAAACCTGCAGGCCCAGCTGGCCAGATCACAAAAAGTTAATTTCCACCCCTGACCACCTGTGAATGTTAAAAGTAATATCAACTCACGCTTGTTGCAAAGAAAGGGGCTACCACCGCTCCTGCCGTCTCGAAGGCTGCTGCTATCCCAATACCAAGATTCCTGTGGAAACATATAGTCAATTAAAGCACGATTGTGTGTTTGATTGATTAATTAATTAATTGGTTGGCTGGTTGGTTGCCTAGTTGCTTGGTTGGTTTGTTCGTGGG
>JAQQZZ010138779.1:0-13302 GCA_030265115.1 Mopalia vespertina | reverse complement strand
GGGGGGGGCATGCCTTCACACTAGTCTAGGTTAAATCAAAATAAATATCATAAATGTGTTTCTTGCACAACAATTACATGATACGTAACAACTTTTAAAGAAGTGTTTTACCGTTTACTTACCATTACAATTAATTATTTGAAACATTGTATTAGTTGGGATAAAATATCCCCTTATCTCTGTTCGTCTTAGCAGGGGAACTTATTTTGAACCCCCTGGATAAGTTATCGATAAATACTTCATTAAAAGTGAATTAATAAATTAAAATAATATTCACATACATATTTCTAAAAATTAAATAGTCATATATGATCATAAAATATGTATATGATTATACATACTCGCATACACATAGATATATTTATATATAAAATACGACAGAATATCTACCATTAAACCCCCGGGGTGGGCCATTGAACATCGACAGGCCCTGTTGAATATACTTTCCCCCGGCTTCCTGAGTTTATCGTAGGAGTCGAGAAAGAAGAGGCCTGTTTGCCGTGGGTTGCGTCCCGTGTCTGATGAGAATGAGATCCGGGTGAATGAGGCGCAACTTGGCTGGCAATAGGATGCCACTTAGCCAGGTTGCTAGGACACGTCACTTTAATTGGCTCAATATTCTCCTAGACGAATGGTCAGATTGGCCCGATCTGATCAATCGGCTGGTTACGTCGAGCCCTGCAATGATCAGTTATTAATTCCATCCTTATTAATAAAATTGAAGTTGAACAATAGTAAAAGTATATAAAATAGGTTATTCCATTCTGCTATAAATGTTTAGATCATTGCAGAAGGTGGTGGCTCATGGGTCAATTGAGTAGAAAAAAAACAAAATTAATTTTTTTAGTTCTGCTGAGGAGAAATTCACCTTCAGCGGAACAGAATTTTAATTTAGTTTCCTATTTAAGTATACCACCCATGTAACCCTCGTTACCAACCCCTACTGGTCACCGCAGGGAAGGTTTCGCTCTTGTTGGTACTCCGTGGAGGGTGAGGGACATGGGTAGTGAATCTCTTAAGCCTTCACTATGACGTCTCCATTAATCCCTCCAAAAATTGGGAAAAAAAAAGTAAAGTTATAGAAATAGATCTAAATGAAAAAGAAAACTGTTCATAGTAATAACTAGTAAAAATGAAAATCCCATCTCTAAATATCTCCTTCGCCTTAAATAAAACATTAATAGCAACGGCAGGGACACTTAAGAATGTGAACTGGTGACATTCTTGTGGAGTGCACCAGACAACAACAGGCAGTATATCTTATGAAATTAAAACCTATCTTAAACCAGCCAGTAAACATCACTACACATCGGTCCCTTAACAGGAGCAAATGTATCTTACGAGACAGAGGTAATGACCTCTCCGATCTATCCGCGGAAGATATTTGCACCGAATTAGTGGATAACTAATGTAAAACGCTTTATCACTGAAAAAAGGATGGCAACATCATAAAACTGAACACTTATTTAATTACATTTAATACAACTTCTGCCAAGACCATATTTACATCTAGCCTTACAAGATGAGGGTTGATACCTTCATCCCCAACCCAACCCCGTGCTTCCAGTGTCAGAAGTTTGGACACAGTCAAACCCGGTGTATAGGTGGTTTGGTATGCTTTCTGTGCTCTTATAAAGGCCACGTGGGCTTCGACTGCAACAAAATGATAAAATGTTGTAACTGCAATGAGGCTCACTTGCCCTCGTCGAACGATTGTCTATAATACATAAAGGAAAAGAAAATTCAGGTAAATAAATCTGAGAAAAACATTAGTTATCCAGAGGCCTTGCCTATGTCTTGGTGGTTCAAGAATCATCTCCGTCATACGCTAAGAGAGTTTCTGTGTGGCTGGTGGCTCGCCAAAATGCAGGACTCCACATTGGCAGTTGTAATGGCGAGCAGACCGCACTGTCAACTGTATGAAGGACCTGTTTGACAACATTGCTGGCCAGATGTACTGCTTATAATGGAAAAACAGCTTTCGTGGAAATATCCGGGAATACATCTGGGGAAGCATTATGGAAAACTTTTTAAAAGTCCTTGTTGGGCGCAATTTGTTCGTAAGTGCATTGGTAAAACGGGCTCCATGTGGCAGTTGGCACAGTTTTCCATCATTAACAGATTTCTCACGCTTTCGCACAGCTGAATTCGAATAAAGTTAGGTGTGATTTGCCAATGAAAGCATTGTTTATGTTGACATCCTTCTTGAATGGGATTTACCATCTAAAACATTATAAGACTATGCTACCAACCCAAGCAGTTGTTCGTTCTCGGTCCTTCGGTATTGTAAAGATTCCATGTGTTAATATCCCAACATCCTTCAAGGAGATATAACTTTTGTTTGGCTGTCTTTTCTATGATGCTTGTGTGATCAGACCAGTTTAAATTTTGATTAACAAAATTTCCTAGCAACTTTTTAATAGCAGTGATATCTAGATTTGAGTTGTTGTCCGATTCATGTTTTTGATGTTATATTGTATTCTTCTATTCTGTATTTATGTTTATGGACATTGTCCGCACTGTTAACTACATTACATTTTAGTTCGTGGTCTTCTCTACATGGTACGGAAAGAAGGATTCTATTTTACAGCACGTTTCATGTATCGCTATAATTTTGATACAGAGAATTCCTTTAGCTATCTGCTGAATTTCGTTTAGGGAAACAATGTAAAAAGGTTACTCGTATGTAAATCATTGTGTATATTATGTTGAAAAAAAACGGTGAATTTTTCGGTCAATTATATGTTCAGGATATTGATTGTTTTTCACCGGTTCCCGAATGATTTTTGTGGAACAATACCCTGTTTTATTTGTGAAGTGGATCAAATAATATTAAGTTTAAAAGCTTCATTTAATCGTTAGACATATAGCAGAACGAAGTGGCATTGTGAGACACAAACATTAATTTTGCACTACAATCAATCAATCAATTAATCAAACAATCACAAGAAGGAATTGATGCACGTGGTTTGGAATGACTTTTACTGTATGATTTTACTGTATGTGCATCAGAGTTGACAGCAATGAATCCATCCCATACATGTTCTTAACAAGGAGCTCATAACATCATTGCCGCAATTTCTGAATTTACGAATAAGGATGTTTGCCCGCACAGACAACTTTCACCGCTGACATTTGATATCACCGTTGTCACCAAGATCATTAGAGACGATATGGCCTAAGTAAGTGTAGTGAGTTGCATATTCAAGACCAGCAACATAGACATAAACCTTTGGAAGCTCAGGGCCGATTCCACTAAGGTTTTTTTTAACCCATGGTGGTCTGGTGAATTTTGAAAGCAGTGTAGTTTTGTTTATTTGTATATGTCCCATATATTATGATTGCTCGCCGCTATCTACATGCTACTCTCACGTTTTATTCAAGTGGTCACCCGTTGATAAAAAGAAATTCGGAGATAAAACCGACAAACATCGTCCTATTGATTTGATAAGGCACATGTCAATGTTTCCTTTGTGAAAGGGCATAGGACTGATCAGTGTGTTCTAGAAAGTATAGTGCATTTTATCGATCTGTATGTGTGTGTGTAGGGGGAGGGGGGTGGTGTTTATGTTTTAAGATTCTAGTACGGCTTTTGATCGGCAATCATTGGATACTTTTAAGAAGTAACTTGAACTCGGAACACATAAACGTTTATGTCCTAAATTGCGTTGTAATTGTCTTCTTGCAAAATGATCATGCAGTTGACTGTTTCAGGACATAGCAAGTAAAGTCGAAACATTTTTATTAAATGTTAAAATGTGCCATACGTTTTGAAGAGAAACAACAACCATATGACAGTATTTCAGGGATAATGGAATAGCTAAAAACTATTGAAGCTTCATTATAATCCATAAGTTTTTATCCATTCGTCTTATTTGGTATTCATCAGACGATAAAAAGATGCGCAAATCTGTTTTGAAAACCTTTAATCTGAGTGCATGAAAGACTGTAAAGTTAAAATACACTTTAAAGCGATGCTCCGGGCTGCAATAAACCCTATATCCCCTGAAAGGTTACTATTAAATATACTTAAATATGATATCAACTTATCGTTTCTTCATCATATAAAATCACTTGAGGGTTACGAGTATTTACCTACCTACGATCACTGGTAGCTGACATTTTGGGTGTGGCAAAAGGTCATTGGTGTCAACTGTCAAAGGTTTAAACAATCGACTCTACGGGTCTCGTGACGTAGACGTAGTGTGACAAGAAAGACATTTAATTGGTTAATATTTGTGGAGCTCTTCTGTTTAGTGATTTAAGTAACAAGACATGGCAGCGTGGATGAATTTGACTGTGATTTAAGCAATACCCAATGTTTAACATTCAATTATAAAATGGATATAGCTCGATTAGAAAATTAGAGAGCATAATTCACACAAGCAATGATGCCCGTTTTACACATATGCATTTTATTGCCGAGAGGAGTATCGCTTTAAAGTATGCTGTAGTGGTTAGTGTGTCGACAGACTTACACTACGCTCAAGGGTAAGTCCGTCTGTCGCCATACGTGAGTCGTATGCTGTGGCTCCGGTAATCGCGGGACGGGTTTTGACTATGTTTCCTCTGAGTTTCCCACCGTTTTCAAGCAAAATACCATGTGAAATAAACAATCCATTGTGATATAAGTGAAATACCCCAGACTACCACGTTTAACCCCAATCAAATAAAAAAAAAGCTGGTTGCGGGGGGATAACTCTGTCCACCTTAAATAATGACTTCCAAAAGTATTGTCCCTTTCCCTTAAAGGTGTGTGGGTTTTGTTGGGGTTTTTTACAGCCTTTTGCTAATCTCTTAAGCCAATAACTAAGTTAAAATCTGACATGATTGTGTCGTCGTGGTCTTTCAAATTCTCCTTTCTGCACAGAAGTTTGAGAGATGTATTGCCAGAGTTTAGTTTTCATGGTGACTCCAAATCACGTTTTCTGTCATTTACTTTATGCGGACAGACAATGTGTTGTATGTCTGTCTGCTAATTCCTTACTAACTCTCCTGGATCACACCATAAAATATATAACAACACACATTGCTTTTTTATAAACAAAAGGTTTTCAACAACTTCAATCCACCTGTGTATTGAAGTACATGAATTCCTATATGTATCTATGCCAGATTTGGAGGATGATGATCTCCGATGATGCTGATCTTGAACATCCAAAATGAACAACAAAATAGCGCCCATAAACGCTCTTTGCCAAAGTTTCCTCCTTCTTATCACTTGTAACTCTGACAGAGCAATCTGCATCACTGGGGCTAGTATACCAAGTATTTTTATGTAAAAAGAAAACATTGTGTAATCGTACCCTCAGTCGGTTCAAGCACTGCATGTATTTTTGCAGTACAAGCGCAATGTTTGTTAAAGAGGGTAGCAAATGGACGGAATATTTTTGAAGAAGAATTTTGTCATCTAGCAATCATATTAGCTCCAAACTGCATGCCACTAAGAAGGAAGTATTGTGCGTTAACCGAAATGCATTGTCACTTATTAATTATTTGTACACACGTATTACATTATTATCCAAGAGGATATACTAGGCGACTTCTTCGCCAAATCAAATCCCAAACCCTCAGACTGAACAGTAATAAGTTAGACGAAGGGATAGAATCCGTTCCTAGAAGAAAATACCACAATCGTCCTGTAAGAGGCCTTAAAATGTATGAAGGCGAGATACAAACTAGAAACTTACATACCAGATAAGGCCTACTTTGATGGGCAACAAACTAGACATGTTTATTATTTGGTAGACATTTTGAATTGTGATTCAGAAAATGTGGTATACCTAATAACTTGTGAGACGTGTCTGTAAAAAATATGTTGGTGAAACCAAAAAAACCCTTCGGCTTAGAGCCAACTATCATTTGAGCTCCATAAGGTCAAACCTCATATCTCCAATAGCTGAACATTTCTCTCTCCCTGATGATTCGGTTAAAGATCCTTGTGAAATCATGCCGATTCAAAAACACAAATTGTTCCCTCTGAAGAAGAAACCAAACAAATCTCGCCTAGACAGAGAGGCTTATTGGATCTAAGCTCTTCAAACTTTGTATCCACTGAGTTTCAATTGGGAACCAGGAGGAGGGTCTTATAAAGAAATAATTCCATCTGTTTTCCAATATGACCAACCAAGCACCCACTTCGCTAGTCTTCTTTTACAGGAATAATAACATTTTGTTCCTAAAATGTCTACTCTTCTCTCACAAAGACCCATTATAGCATACAAGATAAACAAAAATCTAATCAGGTTGTAACACTCTTTCTCTTTAACAGACATATTCATTAGTTGATCTCTATATCTCTGAAATACTTATTTGTATGCTGATTTAATTCTAACCCATGCCGAATATCTTGTTGTCTATATTTTAACAATACTTTATACACCATATTAATGGTCATTACCTTCTCTTAAGATGTCTGTATGTTACCAATAACACAACTCGAGATTAAGGTTTATTAAGAAACTTGTCTCTGGGAGTTTATCTCGAACATAAGATGATTCATCCATTTTAATTAATCTACATCCTCGTGCCACTATGATTGCTTTTTAGAAATATATTATATGTAGCCTATCTAATAATGAGGTAATTATTATTATTAAATAATATAAGTCTGGAACAAAAACGCACATAATCTGGTCATAATGGGACTTTTTATAAGTTTGTTAGCTTGTGTATAATTGATAAGAGAGAATACAAAAAGGAAATTATCAATTGATTTCAAACAAAAACAAAGCTGATTAATTGCCTTGAACAGTAATGAAAAGATATTTTAAACTGCGCTTAATAGCATATAATTGCTTAATTTTGAGTTATCACACTAGTTTACGAGATATATCAAAATGTCAATTTGACCAAAATGAAAGATGCTTGTGAATGAATGAAAAGATTGATTGACTGATTTATTGGTGTTTAACGTCGTCCTTAAGGGCATTTCGCTTATTTACGGTGATGTCTTCCAACCATAATTAACACTAGCACAACCATAAAATGTTAGATGTTTTGAAACTGTTGGCAAGTTAATCTGCCTCCATTGCGAAGTAAAGACAATATGGCTACTCTTCAAATAAACTGCCCTTAGCCAGAGTTTATGAATGAAGAATAGCATTGGATAGATGCAGTTACCAGAATTTAACACATATATTTTCCTTTAAGTCCACGTAGAATTTCTTTCTTCAATTACATGTTTCGAATAAATGATAACTTCTGAATATCTACCTTTAAATTACATTTTAGGCCTAAACGATGACATGTCGATATTGCTTATTATTGCTTATTATTCCTGTTGTTGTTATTGCTTTTCATATTGTAAATTTTCTTCATCCTAATTCTGTGCTTTCTAGCAAATGTGCTGGCATCACCAAATGTTAACAGCGTTGTACGAAGAAAAAACAGCATTTGTTCTTTTTGGGTTAGTTTACAAAGAAAACAGTTTGTGCTGTAAGGGTAATGTCCCTTGAGACATGTGTAATGACGGAGTTGTTTCCCATGGGATGGCAAAAGCATGCCTAAACCGATAGCCAGTCGATGCTGTAAATTAGAGCTAGACTTTACAACAAAAACAGGAGATAACGAACCTTATGTTATTTTACGATAGTCAATATTTTTACACGCCAAAGTGTTCGTGATTTTGCGTAGGGAAATTTGACACCGAATGCTGATGTTGTTAACCTGCCTATTTTTGATTGGGATTTTATACAGCACAGCATTTCGTTTTTAACGACGCTACTGAGCGATTACATGTCCGTTTGACATAAAATGCACCAGAAAGTTCAGTATATCAAATATTTTTGGACAGTATTATTTGAACACATAATAGCCCGTAATTGCAAAAACTTGAAATTACACAGATTTTTAACTTGGACATAATTTAATTTAATATAATTTAGAAATAACTCCATATTCGTCCTGGCTATTTCTCATTTATTTGAAAAATTACCAATACTAAATGCTCGCCTCCATGTATTTCACGGTCTAACAACAGTATCAATAATATATCTTTTTCTTTTCTTTTTTCAAATAGTGCCTTTATTGTTTTTTTTAGCAAGTTTATACATCACTTTGCATAGTCATTTAACACACACTTTTGAACATAAATTATTAACAAAAACTATTCTGATAAATCCAGTGAGTAAAAATAGATCTGTTGATCGGACAGAGTGAAATAGTTAAATTTTGTACAAATAAGAGTGAGTATAACATTTTTTTGCTATATTTTCTTATATCACATACATATTCATTGCCTTGCCTAATATATACCTCCGATTCAAAAATCATTAACAAGAGGGGTTTTTTTTCTACAATATCTATACTTACTAATACACATCTTTGCTATTTGCAGGATTTTATTTATGAACAAGGTATCTTGAAGGGACATTCCGTCGTCAACATACCCAAACAAAATATCATTAATAATTTAATTTCACTCCAAATCCTGTTTTGATTTGAATAAATGTGTTAACATCAATAATATATCTAGTTTATATTTACAACTGAACCAATTGCTTATATAATATTTTGGGATAGAACAAGCCCTCTTTTGGGTTTTATTCCTGCCATGTCATTTACAATGTGTTCTGCTATTATGCTTTGTCTCTATATTATGGGGAATAAATATCAAATCAAATAAAATATAAATAAAATATGGCCTAACAGGTCCACCATACATGTTACAGCATCAACACTTCAGCGGATTTCAGGGGGAAAGGGGGAAGAATCCCACACAAAATGTAAAAGCAATATAGTCAACAATTTGGTGGGGTGTATAGTATGACTATCACTTAGTAATATTATATAATATTATACCAGTGAACGACAACATCATAGGCAAGTTTCAATTTATTAGAAAGTATTGAATAATGGTTATGCATAAGATCTCGACAGAATGGAAAAATTAATATTTATTCTTAAATGGTTCTAATTTGTTCATTTTGCTGAACGTTAATGACATTTTATGGCTAAATATACTTGATCGCACCTTTTTCGATTTATCGGTGGGAGAGGAGAGAGTATCCCTTCATACTAAACGGGATCGAGTCCGTCTGTCGACCAGCAGGTATATGAGTGAGTCACACGATGTGGCTCCGGCGATCTCGGGGGTGGTTTTTACGAGGTTTCCTCCCGGTTTTCCATCGTAATGAAGCAAGGGACAGTGTGAAGTGGATAATCCATCGTCATATAAATGAAATACCCTTGAGTACGACGTTAAACCCCAATCAAACAAACAAACAAACAAACAAATACATGACAGATGTACCATTCTTTCCTTTATTATTTGTTGGCACTCCAGTCTGCATCATATATGCATGGTGTTTTGTCATGTTTCTGTCCACTATTGTCACCAACTGTACGCAATAGAAGGTCGCCATATGAATGAAATTATCATGAGTACCACGTTAAACTCCCGTTTGACAAACGAACAATACAGAACTAAGGTGACTCAAATTGAGCTGATTGCACAAACGAAATCTGTCCATCGGTCCTTTGTGCAAGTGTAAAACATTGCATGAAATAATGTCACCATCGACTACAATCTCATCGAATGGTTTTCTAAATACGGTTGATTGATTATTGCTTTACGCCACATTCAGTGGCATTTCAGCTACGTTGTGGCGACAACACGACATCGATTTTTTTATTATTATTTATTTAATGCGCTTCGTTTAGTGAGCAACATTATGATCGAGGAACGCCAGAATTTTCCCATAATGCATCATTTTTAAAGTTGCGTTCTTCTGAATTTCCTTGTGTGCTACCTCACATGATACCTTATAACAGGGGACTGGGTCCGCAATGCCGGTTAACTTATCTATAGGTCAGTTGCCTACTTCTATTTAATAGACTTCTAATAGTACATAAACATAACATAATGCTTTATGGATTGCAACTTCTGGTTTATTATAGGTACAATGAAGTGTAACGTGTTTAAGAGGATGTAATCCATAAAACTTTGTGTTATGTTTAGTACATCAACTTCTAAATGCCTCTTTTACAAGTTATATAGTACATTTTTATGTTTGTTGCTGTTTTATAAAGGTCAATCCATGTAGAAATACATAAAACTCATGACAAATTATTTTTTTCGCTTCCGCAGATTTTACAACCATTTTTTTTTTACGAAGATCGAGCGCCACGTCAACACTGGAACAATAAGACCAGCCGATAGAAAAATTTTCAATTATATATCATTTTCACAGCAAGCTTTTTTCAATCATCTATTGAACACTAGATAAATCGATATCTGCATAGATTTGTGCTTGGCCGGCAAAAGTGTTTTCATCAGAAAATGCAAACAATACATGCAGACTTCCTGCTCTAGCGAGACTTGCCATCTGCGAGATCGAGAACAAGCTCTGTCCTCAAAACCCCAAAAAGTTGGTGCAAATTAGAAACGACATCGGTTTCTTACGGCCAATTCACAACAGACGCGACTCGACAAAATTTCGAGTCGCTTTCAAAATAAAGTGTGAACTGCACTACATAATAAGTGGGGTTCTATTTTTCGACGAAGCAGCGTTGCTGCCATCTTACAAGTGGGCTATACATGGAATATACACGCACGATCTTAGTCCCATTACGAGTCCTGACATCACCACAGAAACGTTAATTGACAGTGGCGCCAAGCTTGTTTTTTGTCGACTTTGGTTTCTAAAAGCCTTTCTGGTTGGCTGCTTGCTTCGACAATAGTCCAGTTAAACTTTTACTACGTTTTCCCTACGAATTGAAGCAAGGGTATAAATGTGAAAGTCTCGTCTTACGCATTTTGACCTTGCAATGGGAAGATGCGTTGCTGCAGGCGGCAATCGGGTCGCTATAATTTTTCGCGTCGATTTATATAATTCTTTACTTGTCAAGAATATAAAGATGCATTTTTATGAGAATCAAGTATTAAACAGTGCTCTGAGTGAACAGAAAAAGTTTGTGCTGTATTGCTTTTATTCATGACACATGGTCTTCCTTGTACGTATATGAGGTAAATATACGTGTGGACAACCATCTAGCTTAGGGTAAAAAAAAGACCCTGTTGAGAATGCACAGACCGCATTCGTGCATTATGGGATGGTTTACAAGAAAAACAATGTGCTGTGAGAGTTATGTCCCTCGAGATCTGTATAATGACAGAGATGTTTCCCATGCGGCACTATAAGCATGCCAAGTCTGCTGGCCAGCCGGTTTTATCAGTTCGTCCAACAAACCTGTCACATAATGTTTTTACAGTTTGTCGGTTGTAAAATAAGATAAGCTTAACCAACATAAACACGACATTACCAACCGAGTGTTATTTTTCGGTACCCAATTAAATTATAAATCAAAAGGGCCGTTAGTTTTTCAGAGCGAATTCGCAAACGTAGAAAAATAATTTGCCTACTTCTAATTGGGCTGTTTAAATGTGTGGCTTCCGAAATGAATCGCAACATCAAAGGTTTTTCTTTGACAATAAAATATGGCTTCCTGTCGACGATCATATGCGTCTCAAGGCAAAAAAAACAATATATGTTTTATTCAAGTGGCAAACACTGATACTTGACTTGGTATTTTAAATTTGTATATAGGATTTAGATCATATTTACAGGTGTCCACGCTTATATTTAAAAATGTATCGTTCAGTGGCTTACATACTAATTGAATGTGTCAGCGTTTGCTTGACCATTAAGCCAATCAGAGATACCGAGACCAAGTAAACGAGATCTGATTCAGTCAACAAAGGAGTTACTTCACTCAGATAGATGTATGGTTCCAGAAGCTTATTAAAACGAAGTCTGTAACTAGCACATACTGCATGTCCACGGCAATAGGCAGCGACACAGCTTTTTGTCGCACAAACGAAGTGTAGTTAGATATTGTGTTCATATCTTGGGCTTCAGTTGTAGTCAATAGTGGCATTTTATGGCAAAAAAAGATCGAAATAAATACTCCATTTTCACAATTGTAAAATCGAACCACATCGTTTCAATTATTTGCATTTTTGCCTATTACCATGCTACAGAGAAGGCGCAAATGTCAGCCTAGCTAGGTCGTACATCGCTTCTGAGAAATAATATTATAAACATCGCATTGTAAAATGCAAAATGTCTGATTATTATTAGCCCTAAATATGGTTTTCGGTGGCCCAGCAAAAACACTTTGGTAAATGGTGCTTGTGGTCGTATATAGAAATGTTCTTACAGCTATTTGCAATCGCATTCGACTGCAAAAAAGGTAAATGAAAAACGCTTCCTCTCGTATTTACCTCAAGTAACAATGCTTAGAAAAATGTCAAAACAGGCATATAGCAGTTTCTCAATTGATCAGACACCATACAGGTGGAACCTGCAACCGTGGCTTAATGGTTAGCGAGTCAGCCTCCACATAATCCTCGATGTATCGTTCACGGGTCGAGTCCGTCTGTCGATCATCAGGTCAGCTAACTGAGTGTCACACGATATGGCCCCGGCAATCGTGAGGGTAGTTTTTATGAGGTTTCCTCTCGGTTTTCTACTGTATTTAGACAAGGAGCAGTGTGAAATGGAAAATGTGTCATCATATAAGTGAAGTACCCTGGAGTACGACGTTAAACCCTAATCAAACAAACCATCAAGGAGGATCATTCAATATTTAGACTCCGACTAGTAGTTAATAACTCATATATTATTGTAATGTAGTCGGCAATATCCTCAGAAACGCACGGTTAAGACACTGTTCTCCTTTTATCAGGGTGGCTCATTTTTCTCCGTCTGTGTGCGCTGAACACCTCTCTAATTCAACTGGAAACAATTAAGGTTTGGTTTGTTCAGTAAACTCAGCGCCCTGCAGAGCACTATTGAAAATACAAAAAGCAAACTCGAACGAAACCTGATCCAAAAAAGAACTCAACCTTATCCCAACCAGCTACAACGGGTGAACAGGGACTACTTTATCCTGGATGCGTATGCGACACATATAATAATAATATTGATCTACTGTTTAGAAAGATCGAGTTACATGACATTGCTGATAGTAATTAGGTGACACGCGGTCGGAAAATTTAATACAACCCTCGATTCCTGGGTAGGGCTTTCGTAATGACGCAGTTGCTTCCCTTGGGACAAAAAAACAATGCTGAGTTTGCTGTCCCGGATATCGCTAATCGTCCAATGTTATGAAATTGTTCAGTTAAAAAAATGTCTTTATTTAAAAGCGATGCTCCTGGCTGCAATAACCCCTTAATCCCTTAAAAAGGTTACTATTAAACATACTTAAATATGATAGCGACTTATCGTTTCTTCATCTTATAAAATCACTTGAGGGTTACGAGTATATACATACCTACGATCACTGGTAGCTGAC
>JAQQZZ010138768.1:0-13302 GCA_030265115.1 Mopalia vespertina | reverse complement strand
TTGGTGACTTTATGAGGTACAGCATAGAGAGATGAACTGACCTTTTGTGCGTTGGTGACTTTATGAGGTACAGCATAGAGAGATGAACTGACCTTTTGTGCGTTGGTGACTTTATGAGGTACAGCATAGAGAGATGAACTGACCTTTTGTGCGTTGGTGACTTTATGAGGTACAGCATAGAGAGATGAACTGACCTTTTGTGCGTTGGTGACTTTATGAGGTACAGCATAAAGTGGTGAGCTGGTATCCTCCTCCTCTTCAGCCTCCAACTCATGCTGGATATCAGACGGCTCTAAAATATGGTATCGGTTTCCTTAAAACAGAGAACAATAATGCATATAGAAGGATATAGTCATTTATCCAGTTTTAAATGATATTTGCAGACCACTGTTCCATGGTTAGAATGTAGTTAAGCCTATGTGAAAGCTGGGCTACCTCAAGAACTGTGACAGGATGGTACATGGTCATCTTAAATAATTCTTTCAGCAATGTTTGATACATGAAGAGGGAAAGTTTTAAATGCACATCTTCTTATCTTTACCTTGTGACTGCCCCTCAGCTTCATTCATCTCTCGAGGGGTACCTGGGGGAGTGCCCAATCGATCTCGTTCCATTTGACGTCTGCGTTCCAATGTACCAAAATCTACAGTGGAATATCTAGCAACCCAAAAAATGGTAAAAATGTAATGTTAATAAACAGAAAGTGAAAAAACTGAGATCAATGATGTGTTGATAATCATAAAATTTAAATTGTTTTGAAAAGAAATCCGACTGATTTATTCATTACCTGCCTTTTAATGAAATGCTGGAGGGGTATGTGTTAATAGGACAGAGGTGTATCCCGACAACATACAAAAACACCTCTGGCTAAATAACGGGCAGTTTGCTCTGAGTGTAACAGGGCTCTTTGCTTAACGCAGAAGGGAGATTAACAGTTCACTTTTTGTGATTGTGCTAGTGTCCATTAATGTTGGAATAACCCCTGATATTTAAGTAAAATACCCTAGAAACACTAATATATCAATCAATCAAAACTCTAAAAGTGTGAAGAGTTAACAATTAATGGTCCTCCACAGCTCAACTGATAGCGTTTGTATACATTTAAACACACTTCCAATACCAGGAATTTGGATCATCATATTTCAATAACAATAACATGCTCGGGTAGCCAATTAAATGTCACCATTTGCCATTTGGCTTGTCTGTCTGCCCATGACAAGCATCACTATCTTACCCAGGATCAGTCATGTGTTCATAATCAAAGAGACTACTGTCAGGGTCACTGAAGGCCTCATCCATCACTGGCGGTGCTGTGTATGACAGACGACCAACCGCTGATGTGTTCAACATGTCCTTCACTAACGCACTGCATTGTGGGGTAGGTGTGAAAACTGGCGGAGGTGTACGAGGAACAGCAGTAAACACGACAGCTGGTGCCAGAGCTGCTGCTATGGTCGACTACATGGAAATAAAACACTCAATTATGGGGAGGGAGACAGATATTACATTCATATGTATGTACATGTATATTTGTGTCTTATATAATATAAACAAATCATATATTATTTCCTAAATATATATTTAGGTACTGTACTTATTTTCAGATAAAATCCGGCTTTGTGTTGTTTTAAAGCATCTAAATTAGTCATGCCAGTGAGATAAGGACAAGATAAACTTTTACATGTTAGTTCCTCTTTTCACATAAACATTTACAATCTGTACAGTAAGTGGTCTATTTTAGTTCGTTGCACCTCTACAGAATCACAGGTACATGATGGACAGGTTAGAGTGATTGGGGTTTTACATCGTGGGTAAGTTAATTTCCCTCATATGAGCACAAATGATAGTTCAGTGGTTATGTCATCCAATGTTTAACTACCATAAGGGGATGTCATTTACCATGAAAAATATGTTATCGAGTTTTTTGAAAATGTCTTCTTAAGCAGTCAGATTATCATAATTGTTGATGTGAGGTCAAATGATATACTGACTGGCTCCTAAACTTGATAGCCCATAGCCCAACTCTTCAGACACAGTGCCTCCTAACAAAATTTGATAAGGGTATCAAATGGGCAGCCCATTAACTGCGAAAAAGCTGTTAAATCAAGTCTCAACCCATAAAGAGCCTTTGCCAATCAAACACACTCTGTCCGCAAAGTTTTTTTTTTTAAATTTAAAGAAATGGCACGGACAGCTATAACCTATTAAGAAGATAACCAAAGTTACAAATCTTAACGTCAGCAAGTGTTGAAAGAAGTCATTTTGAGGGGCTGAATTAGAATATTATATAGGCCCCTCAAAGTTAAATGAAAATTCAATTTTAGCTGAAAAATATTCTTTCAGCTAAATTCCATTTTCAACTAAGACAATTCGATATTTTATTCATACATATCATACATATATGTATATATTTTTGGAAAGCTTGGATACTCAGAATTACATATTTGTGAATGTGGTGAAAATCCAATTATTATTTCTAAAAATATTGCAAAATGAGTAAATGTCAACAGAAAAAAAAATAGACTGCATTTTTCATGGTTTATTTCTAGAAGTGCAATAACGATAAGACTCAATAAATTGGTTGACCGAGTAGAATAGTCCTTGAACTATTATAACGGTGCCTTATTGTTTTGAAATTTTGATTAGAACGATCCCAGTGGAATTTGTGTCTATCCCACAGTGGGAAGTCTTATAAAAATGTAAAATTTGTAGTTTCTAACATGAAAAGTTTTCTAGAAATACCCCTTGGAAAAGTCTGCTTAAAAATAGGCAATTAAAGTTTTGCGACTTCAATATATGATCTAGGGAAAACTAAATTATAGGCTCCAATTTTAACTGTTTGTAATTAGAATTTGGAACTATTTTTTTTCGCCGACACTTTGTTTGAATACCTAACTTTTAATCTAAGTAATAAAAAAAATTGGTTCATTTTGAGCGCACGGAGTCCAGCAAGATCTTAATGCCGTTAGATGTTTAAGACTGTGTTTTACCCAATCGTCGAAAAGTCAATTATCTGATTAGGCCTCATTTAGACGACACAAACTGTGTTTGTTTGACTGGTGTTTAAGTGTTTCTTTATGTTGTTTAAGTGATGCGGTCACACAAATCAAACCAATAAACAAATCAACTGATAAGGATTCAGATTGTTTTGAAAGCTTCACTAAAAGCACTGCAGAAACAGTTTTTGAGAAGAGTGTAAGACTTGAATATTTGTTGTTAACACAGCTCAGATAATACAATACAACGTTGTGCAAATCGAGATTGGTCGTTTTGAAATAGCCATGAATAAGTGTAATTTAGACAGACCTATTATTGTCTTTATTGGAGTGTGTACGAGGGGACTTGTTTGACAGATTGAAGACTGATCTTCCGTACAAAGAATGTGGCCTAAATTGTAAGTTACTGTATACGTCATATTGAAAGTTCAACTAACATTTAAGTTGTCCAAAAAAAGTATTGCTACTCCGATGTGATGTAGGCACTAGTCTAGAGGAAATAGGTTATGTTCATTTTAATTCTGCTAATGTGATCCGATGACAGGAAAATCGACTTGGTGTTCACAATTGGATTTTGATTTACATATATTCACAAAACCAAAAGAATTATCGTATCTGATATTTTTTAGAAATAGAATCGAAAGAAAATCGGAACGATCTGTATTAAGCCTGTTGATGTTCAGTCCGATAAGTGCACACGTTTCGTATGTGGAAAAGAAATAAAAGCAAAAGATCCGTTTCGATCACAGCTAATCGTGAGAAAACTGTGAAGACGTATTTTAACCTCCTGTCAATTAACGAAACATGATTCCTAATGTATTATCAGTTCAGATGAAGAAAATACATCCGGATGAAACAAAGCAAAGAAAGTAGTCAAGGTTTCAACAATGTAGTACAAAAAATGGGTCAAATCAGTAAACAAGAATATATCCACATTTAGTTCGCTTCTTTTTTTTTAGGACTCGTTGGCTTAAACGCGTATATACATTTTAACACCGGAACAGGCTTTCTTGAGTTGACTGCATCTGTATTCAACACAAAACGTAAACACAAAAACTTACACGACAGCAGATATCCAATGTACATGACAATACTATTAAACAGAAGTTAACATTTAATCAACTAACAAGTTGTAAAGAAGCTAGAAAGAAATAGCGCTACCATCTCATCTTTTGCTGATTTAATTAGCTGCTAAACGTAAATGATGTTTGAAAATAAAGTCAGTTTTGTACGTTCGCACACTGAAACGTTTAATGACTTTAGATGTTTAAGACTACTTACACGTCGAAAGGTCAATAATCAGACGAGGCCTCATTTAGACCACACAAACTGTATTTGCTTGACTTGTGTTTTAACAGTGTCTTTATGTTGTTTGACTGATATATTAGGATTAGGATTATTTATTCACCAATGGATGCACAAACTATTACAGATTTATCTGGATAATATAGAATGAAATATGGAAAACGGAAAGAATATATAATTAATAAGAAAACATACGTATGTGATAAAATACATAGAGAAAACATACTGACGGAATGTATAATTAAATGTATGTAGGCATATATACAACTTTCAAAGAGAGCAATATGATAATATGAATCGATTAATTTGCGGGATTAAAGCCCCATTGTGCTTGATCTATCCCATGTTTATTGTTGGGTATTTTAATATTGTTGGCAGACAATTAAAGGCCAACAATGCTAGCGTGAAACTTGATTTCCATAAGAAAATGGACAACACAGAAGAAGAAAAGATCGATCCCACATGCATTATTTATTATTGATTAAGTGAGTAAATGAAGTATGCTTTTAACTTCGATTTAAAAACAGATATTGATTTTATACATTTTAGTGAACACGGTAACTTGTTCCATTCCCGAGGACCAGTGACTTTAAAATAGTAATGGGAAAGATTTGTTCTAAAGAACGGTCTAACTAAGTTATAAGAACTATCTCTTGTAGTGTATCTATGAGCATCAGGTAGCTTAAGAAAATACTCAATAAAAAAAATCAGGAAGAAATTCATTATGACAATTAAATTTATGAGTGGGTACAAGTCTGGAGTACTCCTTCAATAAGTTTAAAGTTTCACAAAAAGACCATTGGTATGCTCTATACGGCCTGAATGCGAAATAAGCGAATTGCTCGTTTATGTAGCACCTCCAATGGCCGCAAGTGACTTAAACATGTCACTGTGTTTTTGTACAAAACTAATGACGGTAACCACTCAGACAAGTCAAAGAGTAACAAATAACATAGAAGGCAAACAGCAGACTGTCCTTTACAGGTCAATATGCCACACTGTGTTGGAAAGCCCTGATTGTCAAACCATATCAAACCAAATTAATATCACTAACACTAAATATTTTTGAGGTAATTATATACCGGCGTAATACCGAATTCAAACCAATAAACAAATCGATTGATAAGGATCCAGATAGTTTTGTATTATTTTACACAAAAACTCTGAAGCAAGGTTGCAAAAGAAGCGTGCAATCTTTAAATCCGTATTATTTTCTCATTTGTGCAAATAACACTTGATGTTTATCAAATACAAGATGACAATTGTATGTATTCTGACTTGGGGAGAGAAAGGGCAAACCCGACCACGGACATCAATACAGCCGAACAAAGGGCAACATCCAGATAAACAGTAAACTTTATTAACAATAAAATTTAATTTCAGACATCTTTATTTTTTTGTTTATTTATAATCAAAGGGTCATTTTATTATGCTTAACCCTATATTCGGGTAAAATATAATAATGACAAACCTTGCTATTGTTACAGGTTCCATAAGGCGCTAAAATAAGTATATGTTATGCTAACGTGTTAGACAGCAAATGTTTAAATCGTATATATTCGTTCTTGAAGTCCCACTCTATTCCAAAGTTTTAGGTTAGTCATCCTTTACTTCAATTCGGATTTACATTTTAGCGCTCGGGAAGCCTCATGCACATTGTATTTTTATTTAGCGTATTAACTTTCTGTCATGTTTATACTTTTGTATTGATTTTTCGGGTAACATCAAAATAAGCTATAGACAAAATAAACTGAATACAGACTGTTCAGCATGGAAACCTCATACTCACTTAAACTAATCCTCAGTCTAGTCGCGTAACATGTATTCCCTCCAACTAAACAATATTACATTAGCTCGGAGAAGATTCATTTGGTACCCTGAAGAAACCCATTACATGTGAGTTTGATTCATTAAACTGCTATCAATTAATCTATTAAGTTCTCTAGAATGTTAATTTTGATAAGTCGGTGTAAGCGGAATCTTGAAATGCTAAAAAAAAGACACGTTATATCACAAGGAATACACAAAGCAACATTATTAAAACGACTCACTAAATTACGAATAATGTAACGAAATAGGACATCTTTTTACAGTTCATAAAACACCACCTGCCAACATTTCGTCAAGACTGTCTGGATACACACGATCACACTATAGGTTCAAATCCCGACAACAACGAGACTCTGAAAATAGAGAAGAGGGTCTTTTCAGTTAAGTTAACGACCCTGATTATCACAATCACCGACTTACCATCCAATCTAAATAATGAGTAATACAGAAGTCACAATTCAATGTTTTTTGTTATAGCAGGACAATTTATGTAAAAAAAAAGATTTTCAGTTATTTTCTAACATAAATTAATTTATGACATTCTACGCAAGTACACAAACACGTCATACTGTATTTCGTCGAAGTACACCTCATTACACTGCAGTTTTTAGGACAATGACAATAGAAAGCAATCAGTATTTTGATGATGCGGCTGATTAAGCTAATATAAATTATCCGTTAGCAATATACCACTCACAATCTTCTGATTGTATATACCACATTTTATTTCATTAGCTGACAATAAACACCGAAGCTGGAATATTTTGCTGATGGTGAAGAAACTTTCGGCCACATTTGCATGCATGGTGCTTTTAGTAATTTTGAGAATGCAATTTGTGATTGAATGCGTCACAAACTAGAGGTAATATTATATTTATGCATTTATTAATCACGTTTGTACTTTGCGTATAATTTTACAATTGTAAAAGTGTCAACTTCGCTTAGAATTTTACAATTGTTAATGTGTAAAAACAGAAAAAAAGGGTTACAAATTGTGAAATACTCAAATATGTCATCAGGGGTCAACTAACCCAATGACAAACTATTGAAACTTGACGATTGATACAAATTAGACATATTTCATGTGAAACAAATTTTAGTGTATTGGGACCTCACAGAAATGCATTTTGTAACAGTTTCTGTTAAAATTTGTGTCGATCAAGTCCAAAATTTAGGTAGGTTTCCATTGTTTGTTTCACTGATGCCATGACAATCCCATTGTCGCCAGATCATTCCGCCACAGCTCTACCTCAGTAAATGGCGTTTCCAAATATATATTTGATCTGAATACCAAAATGAGACACAGCATACTGCTTGCTGCAGGTTTGGCTCTCTTTGTTTTCCCATAGATTTTAAATATGTTATCTATACATGCCGTTTCCAGTCGGTTATGTTATTTCAATTGATGCTATCATTCTAAAGAAGCTAGTCAGGGGAAAAGAACATTTGTCTGTAAACCACGCACCGGGAGGTATAGATATTGATGGAAATCCAGTCTTCAATAATCGATTCTTATGTTCCACAATAATTGAGTTGCTTTTGTGATAAACCCAAAGGAGACCCACTAATGAGACCAAATAGTTGGTTAAACAACGACAGATTTTGGTCATCTGAAATATTGGACCGTTTCATACAAATATATTCGTTACAGCCACGCCCATGGGAGGCTTTGTTTAATCAATGTTACTTTGTCAAAGTGAAAGGACCAGTGTTTAGTGAGTAATGTTTTGCTGCTGTTACAAATAGTCAAAAAGTCTGTCCTCAATTATAAAGAGAAAGACACAACCGCAAGAAGATTGTTTTTAGGTGCTGACATTTTTCTCCCATGTCCGAGGCATATAACACTGTATAATGCAGTATGTTTAGGGGTATGTTCATGAAGTCAGCTGTGGAGGAACATTATTTCACAATATAGATTACCCTGTAAGTTATTGTAAATGTTACAGTAATACGTAATATACATTGTTATAACATATTAACAGCTGTGTGTTTACAGGTGGGCTTAGATGAAAACAAACATTACCGTGATTAGTTTCACCACTTGCACCCATACTTTAGTGCCATGGCGCAAAATCAACTGAACTTAAACACGTGATGGGACGCAACCTTGGTTAATATGAAGCGGATGATAATCCGAATACCATGTTTAATTAATCACGATGGTGGGTCACATGGGTTAAACACGTGAACGGGAACTTAACGATAATCTAATCAGCAGGTGTTCTCTTGCTGAAATAAAGTTCTCTTTCGACACGCCAAATTCAAATAAATTGGTTTTATTTTCTCAGCTTTGTTAAAGTGCATGTTACATGTCGAAAAAGAAGATCACTTTAGAGACTCGAAAAATACTCCCATAAATTATTGATCATGTGTCCGGATGCAACAAACATGACACCAAGTAATTATAATCAATGCCTTTCCAAACTGAATTGAAGTTTTAACTCAACAGCACTTTTGTGGAAATTTAATAAATTCCGTTTAATCAAGGAACAAATTGTTAATCCTGGATTTTATATATTGGGATTGGAGGCTATACGAATTCCGACAAAATAAATCGCGTTCCTATCCATCCAAAACAACGTATATGAATTAGATATAGTGTAAGACATTGTTGATAATACCGTGTCTTTAGTTATTCTAGTAATAGAAAAGAAAAAGATAAAAGGGTAACTTTTCAGTTGTTATATCAATGTTGAATTGAAAGGAAGTGCTTTGGTCATATTTTTATATAACATATACTCTGTTTACTGAATACCAGGGTACTCGAAAAGAACCAGAAATTATCATTATGGAATTAAGCATGTAAATAGCCCTTCCCTTTATTTTAACCTTCTGACATTGTTCTGAAGACTATAGATATCACAATTAGAACAAATACAAGTGTATCTTCCATTATTTAATAAACGCTGTCTGTATAATTTTTCACAATTGTTTGCATCTGTAAAGGAAAAGACGTTAGCCCAAATAGCCCCAAAGACATTTCATCAGGGATACTTCGTGATTCAGCCAGATGTGCGTGGGACTCCAAAGGCGCCTTTATTTACTGCTTACGAATTACATGCCGTCTGCTGTGTGTTGGGGGAGAAGGGGTGTGGGTTACAAATATCCTTCTATCTTAAAGGAGAAGGTACACGATTTAATTGTGGGGTTTGGTCTTTTTTAATACTATTTTGGTAAAATAAATAAACAGCCCTACGATTAAGAAACCTATTAATATTAAGCCAGTAATTAAAGTTTTACAAACCGGAAGTGATGAACGTGGTGCAAATGACACACAATAACAACACTATTTCATAGGCTATAGCTACAATAAGCCTATCATATCCGAGTCAAGTTATTCTCTGAATTTTTCTATCAGGCAAGTACAGATTTGTACCAAATTATTCTTAGGAAGAACTAGAAGCCAGGAAGAAAGATATAAGTAAAAGAATGGTAGTTACAGCAGTGTGTAGGCTATATGCAAATACGGTTCCTTATAGACTTGTATTATACAGTCAATATGCAGGCAGAGTCGCAAGGAAGACAAGTTTTGGCATGGTGTAATGACCTGAAATGTCAGATCGAATGACCTGAGAACGTAAAATTCAAAACAAAATCGAAAGGACAGCTCAATTTAACAGATGTTAACATGAATGGGGATCTAACACTTTCTATATCAGTACTCAGTTTAGTCTCTTTTTTTTGCGCTAACCTTACTGATACTGGGCTGGGGATCAGTGAAAAGCTCAGCGTCATTCTCTCGTTGTTGAATAGCTGAACCCGAGGCAAAACTGCCCTGTCATCTTTCCGTTTGGCGTCGACACTCCTCGCGCTTCGCTAATGTATTCCTGTCTATCCGAGCCTTTTGTTTTAGGCCAAATGGAAATACACACGGTATAAAGCATTCTTTTTAAACTTATTTTTGTTAGCTTTAAATCGGTCAACTCGTGCTGAAGGTCCCTTTCATAATCTGATGGCACGAAATGTTTTACGCATGCTCTCAAGTTCTTAACCTGTCAAATGATGCGTTTACTGGCAAATCTTTGTTTCTGATTTTTACCAACTACTGCCAAAAAACCCAGAATCTCTCAGAAAACAGTGAAACGGAATTTCTTTTGCAATAACCAATTCATAATTCTCACATCCAGGCACTACGCCGCCAGGCATAATTCCTGTCAGAAATAAGATATAAGTTTTACACTGTTATAGCATACGATATGTTGTGGGTCACTAGCACCGCGTACATCACTTACGGTTTGTAATATTTTAATTACTGGCTTTATTTTAATAACAGGATCAAAAGGGGAAAGATCTAATTTTACATTACACTTCCCCACTTCTAAAGGCAATGTATTATGTATTTTTCGCCACAGTTTATTCTGCCCTGACATCGGCTATCAGTTTGCAGCCAGTTCGTATGCATAATAGAGCTGCATGGAGAGAACCCGGTGAAAAATGACAAATATGATAGAAAGACTCGCTGGTACATGTACAAGAAACCATCAATCAGCAGGCACAATTAAAATGTCTTCCTTGCCTCATTTCTGACTGAACCATGTTCGGATAACAGGAACCAGACAGGATTTCCGGCGGATCCAATGATGATGTATCCGGATATCTCCACACATGACTGTCTGTCATCTGTGTTTTATCCGGAGTCAGTGTACAACAACATTATATACCACAATAAGAAAAGAAATACCTTGGGTATGAAGTTGTCATAATTGTTGTAGTATCTCGGTTTCATTTCATTCTCTGCAAGACTGTTAACGTATTGGACTTCTGATCATCATTTGAATTACCGTTCACAGAATCAAGTACCATTGTCGACCTCAAGTCTGTGAAGAAGTCGTAGACTCTGACAGTCGTGGGGATTGGCACACCAACCAATTTACTGCGAGACTGGACAAGTTCACCACAGATTCCTTATGTAGTTTCTTTATTCCAGCACGCTGAGTTTTTAGATTGCCGATTTTATCGTAACAATCTTATATTACCTGTCATACATCTATTACACATTATCTGTGTATAAACATGATAGGATTGAAAACCATTTGTAGGCAGCCCAGAAGCGCCAAATCATAGCATCACCTTGGACCAATCAGCTCAAGTCACAGCAATTCAAAATGAGATACATTCTTGTTCCTGGACGGTCTATGTTGTGCTCTATGCAAAGCATTGGCTGAGACAGGCTCTGCTTCCGGCAAGCGTAAAACAGAAAATAAGAAGCTTTTAACTGATGGTGTTTTCAAACTGTGCCATATTTAGAATCCTTTGACGGCTGTTCCATAAGAGTAACTTTGTCCGGGCCAATCTGATAGATATATCAGCTGTACATCCGCCAAGCGAACATGGTTTCCGATGGAATCAGTGTCCGGATACAATTCTGAATATGTTCAAGTTACGCTCAATAATTTGACTGGAGCTTATTCAAATTTTTTTTTCAAAGATCACTTAGTATTTCAGAATCATTTCCAAACTAATCTTCCAACGACAAAACCAGCGATGTTCAGATCAGACCTTGTTATTCACAAAAACTATTTTTAAAAACAGTGTCACATCGCCGTTGTGAGATTAATTTCAATCCCGGACAAGGAGTTACTACTGTTCGTCGTAACTGTTACATTTTAAATGTATACTGTGGGAGTTTATTGCATACTATTTTGAAGTGCTACCCCAGAGCATAATTAGAAAAACATGAAGGGCCCTCCAGCTGCGAATTTCCAAGAAAACTGAGCACGTCGAATTTGCGAGATTTTTCTTTCGGAGTTCTCAAGTTGTTTTTGTTAAAGACAAGTAAGGCACTGACGTCTCCCAATATCCCAATTTTGTCTATTATTGCTACAAATTGCTATATGTATCAGTCGAAATGTTACCGTTAATAATAAAGCGAGCTTACTTTATCTTCAATATTGAATGAGTTTATTTACGATTTTCACACATTCCAGATTTCAGGCTGAAGGTAGTACATACCGAGCTCAACCATGCTCTCTTTTGGCTTATTTAGCAATAAATTAAAATTAATTTACAACATAGTAAGCAACAAACATGTTCTCGTTGTGTAAATGTTCTTTTTTCCCCCGTTGGAGTGGACCTCCAGAATTCTGAATAGCATTAAACACCAACCAACCAAATAAATAAATAATATAAACATACATACAAGAATGTGTAATCAAGCATCCATTGTATGGATTACGACTGTCTATACGTCGTTAAATATTTAGCAAGATTATATCGACATCTCAGTTTCACCAATTAGTGTGCATAATCTAGGACTAATGGGAGATAACGACTAACGCTGGGAAGCACTCTACATAATAACATTGCAGCTCGGCCGAGTATATTACATATATTAAACAACAAAACATATTTTATTAGAACTTTTTTTCGGGAAGAAACATTGTCAAAGTGTAATGAAAAAGCCTACACGGTCCATCAATGCTTTAATTTGGTTGTTAATAGTTCAAACTGCTAATCAAACGTCTGACCATTCCCAGATTCTTACACGCCATGTAGGCCGGGAAACGTCTAATCTGGCATATGTCTTTACGGCTGTTGTATCCCCACGTTACTTAGTATAAAAAGGCCGATGACATCACTGTACATTTGGAGCTAAATGTAAATGTATGACCTCTTCATTCAGATCCATTTGTTGTTACGATAGAAACCAAACCGAATTAAAACCATCAACGATTTAATTTATTTACAGTATTTATGGTACAATAAAAACAACAATAGCAGTATTATACAGTGAAGTATACAATGGCATAAATACTTTTAAAAATACAACAGAAGGTAAGAGACAATGCAAATATCAGGCATATATAAAGTTACTTTAATATAGCATACAATGGATCGGCGTATAAACTTGCCTTACAGTTTAGTCCAAGTGGGTCGACTTCATAAACCGGTCAGTTATGATAATATGCAACTTCTTCGAAGTAAACAGCAATAAATCCTTAAAGACACAGTACCAAAGCATAAAACACGGAATTGTTCCGATTTTATCCATATCAGGATAATCACCATATCCTCAAAGTGACAGGTGTATATAATAATGTATCCACAACAGGATAATTAACAAAAGTCCTTGAAGGGATCCAGATCCGGTCTTACTCTCCTTGTAGAGATATCCAGGCTAGGTTCAGAATTCAATGAAGTATAAACACTGTCCTAATGCTTTACAATATGG
>JAQQZZ010138757.1:0-13302 GCA_030265115.1 Mopalia vespertina | reverse complement strand
CAGCTGTGGCGGAATCGTACATGGAGCACTTTGATGTGGGTCAGTTGTGTCTCCTTCTTTTTATAGCTCCATGCTCTGACTAACTGGCAGGGTATATAGTAAAAGAAATGTGTTTAATAGGTACATATATTTATAAATTAACTGTGATGGTACCGGTACTGAGCCAATGTTCAATAAAGCGACTATAGCTGTATTGACTAGTATAGGAACTATAGGTATCGATCACATGCAGTTTACAGTCCTCGACGTTTCCTCTCCACTGTGGGCATAGTATTGCTGATACATGCACATGGTGCTAGATGTATGCCATTGCACCTGCAGTATTAAAGCGACCATTGAGAAGCAGTGGTAAGGGCGTCATACATGTAATTTAGAAACAACGACAACGTTATTAACAGACAATGTTAAAGTACATGTTGTGGCACTATGTGATGTCAGCCGTTGTTTTCAGTATAATCATATACTAACCTTAGAAATGAATTCCACGACGGTTGTCTTTTAGCGTTGTCACACGTCCTATTATCGAGCAGTAGTCGGGTTGTCTTGTATTTTATGGTAGCCTGTTAGATGTGGAATCAGCGCACACGCCTCGGGCAATATGAAAATCCGCACAAAGCACATGGACGAAAGTTAATAGCATTAAAAGTCATCGTTTTTGCACACCGGCTGCTGAAATAAAATAAAGTTTCTGATAATGTATAACATGTGCAAGGCTCATTATTTTTACTTGGTGGAAATAGCATGGAGAACCAAACAATATTACCTTGAACAAAAAAAATTAAAAAAAAGAATAAATAAAATAACATAAAAAATAAAACAGGCATACAAATTTACAAGCCTATATGTGGCGAATTTGCATTGCAGGTCTAAGTAACTCATCAACATTTGTTGTGAAACCATAATAGCAACGACGCCTTTAAACTTATGATCCAAATGCAATTAATTATAGTATGTTTGCAGGTTTTGATTTAATTAATTTCAGATATATAGGCCCAATCTCTCTGATAAAGCCAACTCCATGCAATTAAATAGTCGGAGCTATAGAACGTAAACCACCGGTATGACAGAATATATGCCCAGAAGTGACATATACTAGACTTCTGATATATATATGACTGCATCTTCTCTAGCCAAAAGTTTTATTCCGAGCTACTCTGCATTACATGTCAACCCTTGGTCGATTAATCACATAAAAATAGAATTACAGCTACGCCCCCTGGCGGGTAAAATTACCAAGTTTCGGGTTAAAGTGCCGATAACATATGTTGTATGTTATACTCGTTTTGACAACTTGTTTAACGTTGTAAAGCACTATTGGTGTATATATATGGAGAGCTGGTGCACGGGTGCATATAGGCTACATATGCAATATACTCTCATTGAGTTGGTTGAATACCCCATTTTCATTTTTGACTATCGCTGCCATTTTTACTAGCAGAGTCCTCTCGTACCACAACATCTGATTTGTTGCAGAAGTTCCCACGCATCCAATCAATCGCTTGGACGCCGATTCCGATTATATGCACATAATCCGCCAAGGGTTGTAATGCAGAGTAGCTCAGGTTAAAACTTTTGGCTAGCGAAGATGATATGACTGATATAGACCCATTAACTTATGGACTTTTGGCTCTGTAAAGGCTTACATTACCAGTGTATAGCGGGGTTTGGTTTTTTTTGGGGTTTTTTTTAAAGCCCTATCCATGGAAGCCGGATACATGCGGCCATTCGATGTGCTTTCGTTGTTTTTTCTTCAAAACCAAAGGCAATTATAGACAAATCCTCAAAACTATCAATTAAGTGAAACTTCAAAAGTGCAAAAGCTATAGTCGAAACGAACGAAAATGCGAGGCAATAGGCCTACTAAGTATTAAAGTGCACCTCGAAATCGCGAATATAGCCTAGTTCGATCGTTATTACTAATTTCGTGGTTTATAGGCCTAGTAGTTTCGTATGCATGGAAGCCGGATGTGCGGCCACTCGATCGTGCTTTCGTAGTAAACCGCGAAATCGCAAAAGTTCTTTCGATGTTTCTTCTTTTACGGTTTTGTAGTTTCGCCTCGCCCTTTCGCGTTTTCGTTTTGCACTTTCGCAGTTTCTCTTTTGTCTTCCGGGTCTCAACCGGAGGGTAAAAGCGCGCGAAAGTAACTTCGCGCTTTTTTTCTTCCGCATTGACGTTTGCGTGCTGTTTGCAGAGACCTGGCACACCGGAAGACAAAAGCGCCAAGTTGCTACTTTTGCTCTTTTCTTGAAGTCGAAAACACGAAGCTGCGAAAGTATTAACCACAAAAATAGAAACAACGAAAGTACTTTCGCGATTTCACGGTAAACGTATATGTAGTTTTGCATCACAGTTTCGTGATTTCGACTTTCGCAGTGCATGGCCCCATCCAGCTTCCATATACCTATCAGTACAACGTCGCCGTCTTACCTCCATTACATGGCGTTATAAATAGAACAAAATAACATATTTATATAACGTCTCAAATTTTTCTCTCTTCATTAATTCAAAATATATAACGTCTCAGCACGTAAGTGATTTTATAACAATCAGTTTTTATCAGAAGTGTATCAAGCATAGACTTCTGGTAAAAACTGATGATTATAAAATCACTCACGTGCTGAGACGTTATATATATGTTATTTAGTAACCAGATAGGCCTATTAGCTTGTGTATAAACTGAAGAAAAACATCAATGGCCGCTGGGCGTTAATTTTGTCTTACATAAATAGCGTATTTTTTTAGTTTAGTACGCTGTGTCAGAATTATTTATTGAGCAATTAAGGATGAAAAAAGACCAAGACGCCCAACGTAATTAAGTGAACCCCTTCTTTTGACAACTGAAACCATAGCAAACTTGTGGCGAAGGACTTTGAACGGCTTTGTCGACTTACAAATGTACCGGTACCTAAAAATAAGCTTAGGCCTATTTGAAAAAAATAATAAAATAGAAAAACTAATTGTCGGCCAGTAAAGAAGACCGCGCAACGTTGGAGAAAACGTCACATGTATATAGGCCTACACTTTTACTTTATGTCAGTCTGGTCTTTTTGCCCTTTTTGGCAAAACAGCTTGCCCAGTCAATATAACATTGTACGCCATTGAGCAACACCATTCTTAAATAACAAAGCAGTAAACTGTTACTTTCTATATCCCTGAAATACCAGATTTATTCCTAACCCATACCGAATATCTTGTTAGTTACATTTTTATAATACTTTATATACCATTAAAGGATGGCCATTACGTTCTCTCGAGACGTCTGTAGGTAACCCATGCATGACTACTAGAGATTACGGTCTGTCTATAGAAAATTGTCTCTGGGTGTCTATAGAACATGAGATAAATCAGCGATTGTAACATCCTTGTACCAGTGGGATTACTTTTAAGAAATATAGTATACAGTTATATGCGAATTCGTCCAGAAATGTTCCCTGAAAAATACTGATGTTGACGTTCAGGATAATTTTTTACACAATCAAATCCTCAAGAATCATAATCCAGTTTTCGCCTTGAAGCCGTTATATGGGCGCTATATGTTACAGCGCATATAAAACGTTGTAAAGAGAAAGGATTAAATTGGATTGAGATTGAGAGGGATTGGTTGTTTATAGATATAATGATGAAACTGATGCTGAAATTAGTATCCTAGAAATTGAACAAGCTATTAAGAGCCTGAAAAATAACAAGTCCTCAAGTATCGATTATATCCTAAACGAACATATAAAATCAACACAAATGTTAATGCTCCCAATTTACCATAAATTATTCAACATAGTATTTGACACTGGCTGGATACCCGAAGCATGGTTGGAAGGCATAATACGTCCAATTTATAAAAACAAAGGAGATCTTAACAACCCAGAAAATTACAGGCCGATTACAATCTTGAGCTGCCTCGGTAAACTGTTTACCTCTATAATCAATAATAGATTATCACACTTTTGCGATAATCATAACACTATTAAGGAATCCCAAAGTGGATTTAGAAAAGGTTACGCCACCACGGACAATGTGTTTGTCTTACATACTATTGTTGATTACTTTTTACGTTCTGGTAGAAAAATATTCTGTGCTTTTATTGACTTTTCAAAAGCCTTCGATAATGTTTGGCAAGGTGGGATGTGGCTAAAGTTAATCAAAGAGGGGATTGATGGAAAATGTTTCAGATTAATTCGTAATATATACAAGCATGTTAAAACGTGTGTGTCTGATACAAAGTCCAAAAGTGATTTCTTTATTAGTGAAATTGGCGTCCGCCAAGGCGAAAACCTGTCGCCTCTTTTGTTCTCAATGTATGTTAATGACCTAGACGATTTTCTCAATAGCCACGGTGCAACTGGGCTGGATTCTTTAGAACGAGAAGTTAAGGACACATTGGATATATATATGTATATCCTACTGTTGTTATATGCCGATGACACAATACTTTTAGCAGAATCAGCTGAAGCTTTACAAAACTGTCTAGTTCACTTTGAAAACTATTGCAACCAGTGGCACCTTGAAATGAATCCCAGGAAAACCAAAGTCGCTATCTTTAGCAAACGTAAACAACGAAATTTACCTGTATTTCATTATAAAGGTACACCATTAGAGCTATGCGATCAGTTCTGTTATCTGGGTGTCTTAACAAGCTACAATGGTAAATTTAATCATGCCATTAAACAACTTATTTCTCGAGCCAACAAAGCCATGTACGGGGTTCTTAAGAAAACCCAGAACCTATCCTTGCCTATCGACTGTCAACTTAAATTATTTAATACAACGATTCTCCCAATTCTTTCATATAACTGCGAGGTATGGGGTTTCAGCAACCTTAAACTAATAAAAGTTTTTTATCTACAGTTTTGTAAGATGATATTAGGCCTTAAAAATCAACCCCAAAATATTTCCGAAACCCCAAAAGTATTTGCGTTATTTATTATTATTTAATATTTTAACCACTTTCGGGCGATGTCTGGCAACATATGCCAGGACTTCTAATTTACAATATTTCATGGTCATCGGTTTGTACCATTGATAGAGGCATGAATATATTTCACTGGCTGCGTAAAAAAACAGCAAGGTACAAAATAGGCAATGTTCAGAATTCAGAGACACGTTTTTGAAGATGACTTAAATCCTTAAAACACAAGAGTATTCTTTCACATAGCGAACTTAGGAACGGGTCAATTTGAAATGTGTTTAAAACGGTGATTTACATTTTGTGAAAGATTTGATAATTTTACAAACGAATAATCGACAATCCAACATCCCCGCAAGAAGGGATGGCATATAAGTAAAGCATCGGGTGACAAACGAATCCTTGTACGAAAATATCAGTGTCAAGGCAGCGGGTTCTGCCACATTTATGTTTGTGAGATCATATTATGTTATTATCGGCAGATTTATTTTGTCGATATGTGCTTCATACAAAAAGCGCAGACACTCAAAATTTGCCTTGTTATTTGGCTATTGTTCCCTTTGCATGAACACAATTTTTGATATCAGGATCATATTCCGGCATAGTCGTGATGGTGTGTCAACTATTATCTTCAGGTGGATTATCAGCTCAGTGTGGGGTGAAATCTCGTGTAGAATATCTGCTCTTTATGATGAACCCCAGCATAGGGTAACACCAGATTGCACAGTTAACATCAGCCATCTGGCCCAGATCTGTCATAAGCCGTTTTCGACCTGGAAGCATCTGGCACATTATTGCTGCCAGGTCTGATCCAGATCTGAGTTACGTCTGTCGCCATTAAACTTGTTTAAATAAAGTAATATGACCTTTCCAGGTCTGGCCCAGATCTGGGTTACCTCTGGAATCACCTTCTGTGTGTGTTGTGTTCATGCCAGGTCTGGCCCAGATCTGGGTTACCTCTGGAATCACCTTCTGTGTGTGTTGTGTTCATGCCAGATCTGATCCAGAGCTGTGTTTCCCATGGCATCACTTTGAAAAAGGAGCAGTCTTGCTGACAAGTCTGGCCCGGGTAAAGGTTGCTTCTAGCGGTGCCTTCCGTGTGCGTTATATTCCTGTCTGCTCTGTTTTTCCTATGGCATCACTTTTTCCCAGATATGGCCATAAGTTACTTCAGGCATCGCCATCTTTGAACTATTTCGTGGAAATCTTAACATATTTTTTCGGTTGGTTCCGTTATAAGATATGCCAAAGGCATTTGTAGTTCTGATATGAAGAATGTTTGCCCAATATTGTATTATATTAGTGGCAAATGTCGTCCCGAAGTAAGTAACTTAACCAGAACTTTATTTCTCTGTAACTTTACAGTTCACATAGTCCCAATGTATTTATACAATTGTCATTTCCTTAAGGACGAATTGTTTAGTTCACCTGCCGAATATCACTGCATAACATGGGCATAACATTTTAGATTTTAGCGTTCCATGGTCAAAAGGGGAGATAAATATGTACTCAAATGAGCAAAATTATCTCCTATACCATTGACTAACAATAGCATGGTATGAATATGCAACTTAATTGAATGGTAAGTTAATGACATAGGTGGCACTGTCAGTTATATGAGTGACAGATTTATCTCCCTTTTAAGCTACTGACCAACTCCTTTGGGAACCTAACTAACTCTCTGGGACTGTAGTTACAAAGTTAACACGACCGACGCCATGTTCAAATTCAAGTTGATTATTTGTTTATTCACCATATTAGCACATTTAGACAAAATATTAATGCAATACTGGATAGAGAAATGGCGCGATGGGTTACAAGCTCTGTCAATGTCAGAGATTGATATTCAAACAACACTATTTGTTAAGTTAAAAGAAGATTTTTATTTATATTTTATTAAGATGGTTTTACGGTCCAGTATTATTTCTCGGTCCAAAGTTTTTTGTACCTAACATTCATATTACCACATGTCAAACGGCCGTTGTGTCACGTTACTGGGCTGGGTTCTTTAAAAGACAAACCAGGCTTAGGCCTATTATTGAAGTATCGGTAAGTAAACAACGTAGGAAATTTTGACATTGAAAAAAAAACCCAAAAACGAGCAGTACGTGTCATAACATGTTCACACCAATATGAACACAGCGCATCCATCTATAAAAAGCTACATATTCTCCAGCTCAACAGCATATTTTTAATGTCCTACGTTTTGAGTTGTCCACAAATATATCGATCACCCCTATCTTCTTCCATCTTCGATAAATAGAATGTTCACCAGGCAGCTAACAACACATAGACACAATATTAGAAACACTGCATTTGATTTGTACAAACCGTTCTATCGAACCAAATTATCATTACATTCTTTAAGAATCCAGAATTTACTGCTAGAAAATGTATGAGCCTAAATAAATAAAATGTAAATTGATGCTCCTCTCTGCAATAAAACACATATTGGTAAAACGGGCATCATTTCTTGTGTTGAATTATGCTCTTTAATTTTCTAATCGAGCTATATCCATTTTATAATTGGATCTTAAAAATTGGATATTGATTAAATTACAGTCAAATTCATCCACGCGGCCATGTCTTGCTACTTTTATCACTAAACAGAAGAGATCCACAAATATTGACCAATCAAATATCTTTCTTGTCACACTCGGGGCCTACGTCACGAGACCTATAGAGTCGACTGTTTATAGTAAGGTTTGCCTTTGACAGTTCACACTTTTTATTAATCCGTAATACACAAGAGTGTAAGTTGCCCACTTCACACCGGACGAGACGCGACGTCGCGTCGCTTGGGTCTTGGTCACACTGGGCGATGCACGACACGCTTAATTCCTATGCTTTAACATTAGTTGACTCGCTCTGGCAATGACGTCACAATGCAAACGAATAACGTCATAATGTTACGTAAGAGAACAGGCGGCAGAAACGCGACTGTCGCGCGACAGTAGTATTTAGTATGAACTTTATTTCATGAAAAGTAGTGGTTTACATTTTTTTTGTGCAGCGCGGCAGTCGCGTCGCATAAAGTCATGAATAGGGTTGGCCCCGCCCAAAATGTCACCTACCAGAGGTCGTAGGTAGGTATATACTTGTAACCCATAGGGGATTTTATAAGATGAAGACACGATAAGTTGATATCATATTTAAGTATGTTTAATGGTCTTTGAAAATCTTTGAAAGTCGATCCTTTTTCGTCACAACATTCGTGATTGTGAAGCTTTTAAATAATGCAACACACATAAATCCATTGTGGCGTTACTAGAACTGACACCAATCTAGACCGTTTTGATGCTAGATTTTCGCGTGCAACGCCCCCTTTTTGACATACTATTCAAAAAGTCATACTATTGACATAGTATCCCCCTATTTGGAATTTTTGGATACCAGACTCACATTTCTTGACGATACAAATAACCCACTAAATTGTGATGTGGCGTCACTTTGAACAACGACGTTATTTACGTCCATTATGACACCAGGTCTGATGACGTATTGACGTTAGTTACGTCTACTATTGTTCTTGGATCTGCATGGTTTTAAGCTTTTAAGGTACGTGTAGGCTATATACTTTGGCCTTCATGCGACAAGCTTATTTAAAACATGGATCAACGAAGAAACAAGGTAGCGGAGTTGGGGGCTCACCTACCGGACTTGTCACGTAAGCCCAAGAAGCAAAGAAAGGAAGATAGGAAAATGTCTAATGCTGATGAAACCATAAAGACAGATCAGGGTAAATCTACACATCAATCATTGGACCCACACATGGTGGAAGCCATGAGAATCTACAGGTCTGAATTCTGGGAGTCAACCAATATCTCCTGGTTGTTCAACAGAGAGCCTCCTGAAGGGCTTGGCACAGATCAGGCAGATTGGTCAGGGGTTAAGATGATTCTACAGGACTTTAAATACAAAGACGTCCAAAGACGAATCTCTCGAACTAAGATCGAGAGAGAAATCACACAGGCAGAATCCAGCTGCAGTGACTCTGAGAGCACGGACTCATATGATTACCCCACAGTGAGAATTGTGAGCTCGAAATGCAGCGAACAGAATCTGAAATCGTGCTTAAAGACACGCGTGTATCTGCGGACGAACATAATCAAAATGGTTGTAGTCGGGAGCATTGACATCGAGCTCTATTTCCTTGACGAAGATGAGGTAGAATGGAAAAGCATCCCTGTCAGTTTAGAACGCTTCGAGGTTAACGGCAAGTACATTCGGGATATTTCTTTGGAAGAAATGCGGGTAAGAAAATTCGGCGAATTAGAAATAGACGTATGTACGGATAAGGATAAAGGAGATTATATGGTAACTGGAGCGTCAAGAGTTCAACTTAGTGACTTATACAACAAGAAACTTCAATCCCAAATGGCCGGCTGTACATTGGAGAGGCCAGCTAATGGGTTGAAATATAAATTTCCAGTACGGCAAGAGTTATCTGAACTGTCCGGTCAAACATCCGAGTCTGTTTTATTAGAGAATAGCGTAACTCGAATGATCGCCCTCCGTAAATCCCCTAAACAGTTGATGAATAATGTGTCCGAAAAGAATACAGCAAATACTGTAAACATGGCAAACAAAAGAAGGGAAAGTTATATTGGTGACTCCTTGACACCAGCATCCTCGCTCAGTGATATCATAGACTTTTCTGGGTTAAGCACAGATGATCTCCTAGAGGAGGCAATATCGAAATGTTCAAAAGAACCCGACGTAATAGAAATTTACAAATTAAAACCATCGGTCACAACAGACGAGGAGCAGGCAAAGTGGTCATCCTGCGGAGAGAATAACATAGTAAGATTGTCTGGTTCGCTACAGTCTTTGGATGAACTTCTCGACGAAGCACTAGAATCACAAGCTGAACTAGAAAGACGTCGTGGCCAACGGTTTTCAACAACAGGTGCAAACTACAAACCCAGCGGCAGCTCGGCCAATCAACAAGCACTGATGGACTATGCCAGTCTGCATGGATTAAACAGATTTGACAAAAGAGACGACAACCCTGATTGGAAGCCAGCCATTGACATATTTTATTCCGAAGAAGTCAACATAAACAATGTCTGTTCTAATGGACCTTTGGCACAAGAATGCCGCCATTACACGGACAGATCTGAAAGCTTCAGTCAGGGTTGTCATCCATCAAGTGGCTATTTGGGACAAAGAAAATTCCGAGCAGGAAATTCTGAAATATATAAATTATCAAAATTAGACAGCGCTCTTCAGCCTAGGCGGGGCGATGCTAGGGATCTTCCCCCATCCAAATCTTGGTCGAATGTGAGCATATCCTCTGTATTCAGTATGGAAGATTGGAAGGACATACGTTCTTCTCGGTCAGAATTAAGTGATTCCAACGCAGAGGTTAGATCAACAACTAAAAGAGCCAGTCCTGAGAGGTTTAGCTCAAGCATCCATAGCTCTGACCGTAACCAAACACGTAGTGTTGAGTTTCACGCCCATCCAAGACGAGGGAAATTTTTAAGCTTTGTAAATGGAAATGTTTCATCTTTTTGGAGGAAACTCAAATCCTTTAATAATTGTTCAAATTCATTGTAGTAAATATATTGTTGTATTTCATTATTGTATTTCCCTCTTTCAGTTTGTTTCTTACAAAAATTTAGTGGGCGGGGTAGTCTAAATATGGCCGAGTATAAGACCTGTGCGAAATCGACATAAATTTAGTTTTTTCTTAGCATGCAGTGCCGCGATTTGTAAATGATACCTGAATTTATTGATTTAAAAATAACTTTTGTTATACTATATTCAATCTAGGTTTCCCACGTTACATTACGATCAAGTTTGTACCCAGATGTTTAAAACAGTTTGAAACGCATACTCGATAATTATTTTAAATCAAGGTAATTGTACGCTCGTAAAACTAGCGGTCGACCTATACTTGTACCTCAAGCAGGCCATGTCACTGGTTAAAAAGACTTGTTTATAACACTATGTACATCGTGCACATATCTATGGAAGCCGGATGCGGCCACTCGTGCTTTCTCCATCAAAAACAAGGAAAACTGCGAAAGTACAAAACGAAAGCGCGAAACTGCGAGGCGAAACTACAAAACTGCGAAAGTAGAAACAACGAAAGTAGTTTCGCAGTTTTGCCCTGTACTTTCGCGATTTCGCGGTGGACTTTCGTAGTTTTGCCTCGCAGTTTCGTGGTTTCGACTTTTGTAATCTGGCAGTTTCGATGTTTCGTGGTTTTGCCCTTTTGTCCTTGTTTTTGATGGAGAAAACTACGAAAGCACGAGTGGCCGCATCCAGCTTCCATACATATCAGCCTAGTATTATCTAAATGAGAGAAATGTATCTTTGCGTATTTGCACCTTCGCGTTGTCACAACTTCGCGACCTCATTTTCGTGTCCTCACATTTTCAAGTACTTGAAAATACACTGACAAAATAAGCATAATTTGCTTGGTGCAATTGATCGAAACATAGATGATATTTTTCCTTTGTTTACTTCGATATGCCCAATGAGGCAATACACTGTTTGAAAAGCGGTACATGCATTTCATTGGTCTATGCGTTTATAGATTTAAATCCCATTTATCGAAAAGTACTTGCAGAGAAAATCATCTCTGTCGATTTATTCATCATATAGTCCTTAATAACCATTGCAAGTCGAGAGTCTGAATTATTAAAGACAAAGGCAAACATATAAGCACTATCTTGAGGATAATATTACAGATGCTTCTTCAGTTAGATGCAGATGGGAAGCCATTCCAGCTGCAACGTGTTATTTTTTAGCCGATATATTTAAAAATGTGAACCTTTTTTTTTCTCGAACGGAAACAATTATAAGAAATTGATCCCTGGTTAGCTCCCCTTTACCTGTTAACTTTCGTAACCGATGCGAATGAAGGCCATTGTTGGTACAGCTGGAGACTGTTCATGTCAGGTCAGTTCAACTTAAAGACTAGTCTCGCGTCAACCAGACTCTTCTCACATTAGCTTCGACCACGGCTGGTAGCATTGCAGGTTAAATATTTCAAAACAAAATGGCCGTCATATGACCCAATTAACGTACAGTTGGTTTTCTGATAGTTTTTTTTTTTTTTTCATTTTACAAACATTTTGAACATTAATTCGACCCCCAACCCTTTGTTTTTATATACAAATAAATTAATTTGGGGTTTATTTGATAAAGTTGAAAACCGTTTCGTTGCTATGCTATTATCACTAGCGTTGATAGATCTATGTATGAATATGCACCACACTCGTAGGTTTTGTCTGCCGGAAGCCTATTTACTGCCGTAAGAACACCTCCCAAACACCTAAATAATCCTATCAAATTTGTATGACTTAATAATATGCAAATCTAATTTAGGAGAAGTGTTATGTTCTGAAATAACATAACAGAACAGAGACGACGAACGCAGTACATTTGATTTGCTAAACTGGGGATTAACGCCGTACTTGAAACGGCGGGCTAGCCAAGTGAGTGTTGGAAACCCGACAAGCAATCTGAGACAGTTTTCTTCCAATCATTTAAAAAACATGGCTGATTTTGACAATTTCAAGAAAGTCCGAAATTTACACGCCTTCATATGAGACACTGGCAACTCTTTTAATTGACAACAGATCCTGTCGAAATAGTCAACGATCCAAGCGCACCAGGAATGCACATCGACAATAATACACATCTACTTAACTAGTAGTTAATTCAAAGACCTCTACAAAAATATATAAATGGACAATGGTTTGTAGTTCTTAAACACAAATATACTTACATATCGTCTAGGTGTGCACAACTAAATAACTTCATTTAAATGTTGCATGAAAATATCTTGCATTTTGCTCTTAGTGAAATCCACTAGCTGACTAAATTAAACACACTTTCCAATTACCCGGTGAGATTGAATGAGAATTTGGTACACCCTAACAAAACTAGAACCCAACATTGTAAAGACCATGTTGTTCTAACAACATATCCTTTGGTTAAAGGGCCATATGCTGATTGGATTGAATCGAATTGGGCAGCTACACGGCATTACTCTGCTCGAACGAACAGCTCGTTTGGTTTCAAGCTGTGTAGCTGTAGAACAAAACAAATTTAACACTCTCAAGCGATCTCGTAGTCCTTTATTTCTTATGGAATATCTGATACCTAGCCTTATAAATGCATCCCAATCAACATTGATATACAGGGCCAATACTGGTTTATTTACGGCTCATAACGGCTGGTATCGGCAAATGTGTACTGTACTGACCCAATACTGGACCAGTGCTGGCTTGCCTTAATTCTACCATCTTGAAAATTAACAAAAATGGGCCGGCACTGGTCCAATTAGGAATTGCCGTTACAAATTGAATGGTATATACCCGATACTGGCCCATTTACATATTTATGGACATTGGACCAGTACTGAATTAACTAGATTGGACCG
>JAQQZZ010138746.1:0-13302 GCA_030265115.1 Mopalia vespertina | reverse complement strand
CTACGTATTAATATATTTATTCTATTTTTGGGGATACAACAAGCCCTTTGGGGTTTTATTCCCGCTGAATATTTTTTTGAAATTTGTGAAAAATTTAGTGAATAAAGAATCAATCAATCAATCACATGATGTTAGTGAAATATGCCACATTAGATCGTCAGCGTTTGTTATATCTTAGCTCTTAAACACCCTCAGCTACAATCACCTGTGAAATCATGAAGACTAAAATCACTATTTATTGGAAAGTGGGAATTTTATTTGACATATTAATTAATGGCTTATCTTCTCTTACCTCTTGTGCTTCGGCTTTAGCCTCTTCCTCAGTATGGGATACACCAATGAGGTTACGATAGGACAAGTACTCCATGCCATGACAAGCCGCACACACATTTTTGTACACTTCGTAACCACGACGAATACTGTAAATAGAACAAAAATAAGACAAAGGTCGAATGTAGAGATTGGGGTACAAACCATGTACTACCAACTGAGCTATACAAGGTGAAGCTCAGGATAAAACTACAAAAACTTTTCCCCATGTTATGATTGCTTATTTGATTGGGGTTTTACTGCAAACTAAAGGTCATTTCTCCACCCGCAGAGTTTTCTCAGGTTGGTCTACTGGTTTATAAAGACTTTATTTGTGAATGATATTTGATTAAAATTGGTAAAAAAAGGATTGGTGCCAGTTATAACCGTACATTATAGCATATTTACATGGTATATTTACTTAACCTATACACGAGAACGATCGTTTGCGCAAATTATTTCCATGCAACTCAATGATAGGTTACGTGGGTTTAAATTCATGTGAACAGAGATCAGCTATGAACAATTTTGAAGAAAGAAGGGGCCTGTTAAGATGGTTAGTACATCAATATTTACACAAATTGCACAAAGGGAATATTCGTTTGTTAAGTTTATATATTCCAGTGTCAAGTTGACTTAATATATTAACATAATGTATTAACTCTCTGCTTTAGTGTAACATTGATCACACCTACTTTTTGGCACAGCATCACCCCTGTTTATTTACCCAGAATTGTGTCTCAGGTCAAAGGTCAGAATGGTTGACTCAATTTACAATAAGAATCCATCAGGTCTATAAAGCTTACAACACACGATTTGGAATAATACGCTTTATAGACCCGGAGTTTCAGGACTAAAGCAGATTAATCTCTGTTGGATGTGTTTGTTTGAGGCTTACGCTGGACTTAGGGTTATTTCACTCAAATAACAGTGTGCCAGTCCAATTGCAGACCCGCCTACCCTACAAGAAATTTATGTTTAAGAAAATTATTTTCAAGAAGTATTGTCTTACAGGGCTCGAAATAGAAAACTACGAATGGACTGCAACTTTTTCCTCCCGGGTCTCTTACAAACAATAGCAGGCCAACCAGCGAATGGTTAGGCTGCTAAATATTGAAATTGCAAATCAACGATCAATTTCTTCAGAAGTCACTGCGCTTGGCAAATGGCTTATCAAACCTTTAGTTACCAGTTTGGGAGAAGGACATTTCTAACAAAGGCGTTTTGTATCCTGAAAATTTTCTATCCTTCGTATTTGTACCTTAAAAGAAACTGTCCGCTCTCTGAAGTTAATGCTTCAAGACATAAGGATTTCCAAAAAGTAGGGCTTCGTTTGGTTGTTTTCTCAGGCATTATGAAATTAATGCAAATTTTACTCATGGTTAAACGGTTTGTCATTATGTTGCGATCAGCATGCAAGTACATTGTGTATAATAACAACCTCTAACAACATTCAAAATGCATTAACCGCCAATGAAAGAGCTCTTTCAAGGGAAATAACTTTTCCTTTGTCAAGTTTAATTTTTTTTCATAAATTGTGATTACATTTGATTCATGTGGATTACTTCAGTTTGTTTGTTTGTTTGTTTGATTGAAAAACTGAGAAGAAACCTTGTACATGTAGACACCACCAAACTATATGGACAGTGTTTGACAAACTGGAAAAGAAGGCACTGGTTTACTGGATTAAAATTTTATGAGATACTTAAGGATTTGTTGGTTTGTTTGATTGGGGTTTAACATCGAACTCAAGGGTATTTCACTTATATGACGACGGATTGTCCACTTCACACGGCTCTTTGCCTTATTACGGTGGAAAACCGGGAGGAAACCTCGTAAAAACCACCCCCGCGATTGCCGGAGCCACATTTTGTGACTCACTCATATACCTGAGGGTCGACAGGCGGACTCGATCCCGTGAACAGTACATCGAAGTAGGCTCAGAAAGTGCACTCGCTAACCACTAAGCCACGGCCTGGTTAAATAGATGTAGATGTGATATTTTAAAAATCTTTCATGCAATCGGATTCATTAACTGTATTCATGTATTGATATTTGAAGAGCCTTTGTAAACTTTTGGCTGATTATATGAAGGAACCAACTTACATCTCCACCTTGCACTGGAACAGTTTCAAACTTGACTGAGTCAACGGCATCTCCCAATAGAGAGCTGTGTCTATTAACAGTTTTATGGTTGACCGGCAGTGATTGGTATCCTTCAGGTCCCATGTCATCTGCTGACGGTAACACTTTGGGCATCCTACAGCAGGAAGATAAACAAGAACATGGATTAGTATAAAGCACCATGTTTGTTTGGTATCTGGAGCAATATAATAATTTCATGCATACAACAAGTACTACAAAGTTAAATAACTTTAAAACTAAACAGGTGAATTAGTTCATCATGTTCTTGTTGCCCTCAGCCATAGTTTATAATATGCAAGTTTCCTTGGCGTTAAACATCATACTCAAGAGTATATGTACTTTACCAATCATGGATCCACAACTCCGTGTTTTTGTATATATATATTAGTATACATGTTTACAAATACAATTGAATCAAACTATTGATTGATTGATTGTGGCTTAATGTTGTACTTAAGGTTATTTTAGTCATGACGAGCAGCCTGCCGTCCCAATAGGTGTAGGAAATCAACTTAGACGTCATTCGCACCAAGGCAAGACCAGTCAATCCCAGGATGCCAAAGCAGACAGGCTTAATCATATAATGTTGCTCTTTATGTATGAGAGCACCAGTACAACACGAAGCTCCTTTACAACAGCTTGCTTCAGAAAAATGAACATATAATATGACCATTATACACATGAAACATAATAGAATAAAAAGCTGTGGAGAATAACAATACCAATCCTCACACACATGTAAAAGGTGCAAATTCCCTCGACTGTGACGTGAATGTAATTTTCTCTCCCACTCAATCAGAGTGTAATACATGAACTTGATGGCCTGTACGTCTGTACTCTAAACAAGTCATATAACGTCTCCCAGTGACCATGAGTAAATATAACAGAGAGCAATGTAAACACGGCTCAAAAAGCATGGCTGGTGAGTTATGAATAAAGTGTTGAGGAAAGTACAAAGCTGAATGTCAATACATAATAAGCGGCCCAGGAGAAACAAGACTCCGTTCATGTACTGCAATTACACCCATAGTTGATTGGATAATGAAAATAGAAATTGTGCCTGCCTGCACAGACATCCTATTAACCCGGCTTTCCACACTTATTCCTTGGTGGATGCCAGATTCTGATCATACAAATTAAGTTTGAGTTTAACATATGGGGAAAATGTTTAGAAACCTGAGATTTGTTTAATTTCTCTGTACAGACCATACTGTTCTGGCATGTATAAATCAATCTAAGGGATTATTGTGTTCACTACCAGACTTCTGTAGGTTAGTCCTGTGTCTTCTGAAACAATGTATAATACAGGCTGAGAGCCACCATCTGAATAAGTAATGATTTAGCTAGTAACATAAGGAAGGCAACAAGAAATCAAATAATTCGAGTCAAAAGCATGTGCTGATAGAAGTCGTAACAAAACGTACAGACATGACCATAAGTATTATCATCCACAGGATGGAAATCTGTCAAACATTTAGTCAAAACTGGGATCTGTACTGCAATAATTGTAATCTTAAATCTTAATATAAACACTTGTGTGATTGGTTCCTTTGCTGGTTGGTGTAATCATTTTACGGGTTAAACATCAAATTTGATTGTTTGTTTGTTTGATTGGGGTTTAATGTCATACTCAATGGTATTTCACTTATATGATGACGGATTGTCCACTTCACACTGTTCCTTGCCTAATAACGGTGGAAAACCGAGAGGAAACCATGCAAAAACCACCACCGCGATTACCAGAGCCACATCATGTGACTCACTCATATACCCGATGGTCGACAGACGGACTCTATCCTGTGAATAATATATTAATATAGGATTAGTAAGCGGATTAGTAAGCGCACATGCTAACCACTAAGCCACAGCCTATCAAATTCGAATTTAGTGCTACAAGTATTTAACTTTAAAGATTTATTGAATAGCATTTGTTACTGTGTCCTAATACTTACATATGGTGGAAAACCAGGTGAAAACAGAATAAAACCCACACTGAATGTGTGAGTAAGAGTCAGTATTAGTAAGAGATGGCCAGTACAAAAAATACTGACTGAATGACAGATAACAAATTTTTATATTTAAGGTCGAGAATTGCATGAATCTGTGGAAAAATATTTTATTGCAAATTTGCAATATACATATATGAAAATAGTATTCAGGCCTGTGCTGTTGGGGAGAACGGTCAGAACGGGGTTTCCCCATGGTTATCCAAACTTAATTTAGGAGGACCTATTTATAGGTTTCCCAAATTGTTTGCAGTCTTCGTCTAAATTTGAATTTTGTTACTATTTCGACAAATTTTGTCATCCAATAATCAATGAAGTTTGTGTTTTAAAGCAATTTTGCTTTATTTTTCCCAAGGCACATATATGTATTTAAAAAATCAGCAAACCAGGGGAAAATGCATATGTTAGGTTACCTGACAAAATTTTAGAGGACCGATTTTTAGGTTATGAGGGAAAAGATTACAGCACAGGCCTGGTATTGCATGTATATACACTTGTCACAGTTATTGTGGCATATCATTGTCGGAGGGATGTTCAGCCTGATGGAAACTTTTGAAGATAATCACCCATGGATGGCAGATGACACTAGTTACAAACAAAGCCAGGCCAGGCCACTCTGAGAAAGCAATCGATGACATGACAGACATATCGGCTTCTTGTTGCCCCTTTGGTGAACAAGGAGAGCAAAGATCAACCAGATAAACTTAATGAAATTTAATAATAAAGCTTTTATGAAAGTGCACAAACAATCAACATAAAACAATTACAATTCTAAACTAGTGGTGTACAAACAGGCTAATTTGTGTACAAAAAGAGAGAAACTAAGACTGGAAAACAGATTCTGTACCCTTTCATAATTTTTTTTTATCAAATGTTAGGGTAAGTTGGCTTGAATAATATGTGGTTGACCAAACATCCATTCCATTCTGTCATGTCAATCAAACACATCCTGATCTTATATTGCTCGTTGACAATGTGCTAGTATCATAGGACACAGGCCTGTGCTGTTGGGGAGAACGGGGTTTACCCATGGTTATGCAAACTTAATTTAGGAGAACCGATTTATAGGTTTCCCAAATTGTTTGCAGTCAGTTTAAATTTGCATTTTGGCACTGATTTGAACAAATTTTCTCATCCCATTATCAATCAAGATAGTATTTTAAAGCAATTTTTTTTTTTTTTTTCGCAAAGGCTCATTTATGTTTTTAAAAAATCAGCAAACCTGGGGAAAATGCAAGGGTTAGGTTATCTCACAAAATTTTAGAGGACCGATTTTAAGGTCTTGCCAGAAAAGATTACAGCACAGGCCTGAGGACACTATGGTTATTGGTCAATAAAGATTGCCCCCAATAATAAATTGAATATTTAATTTATAGGTTATTATAAATTTGTCTTTTCAGGCCTGAAAACAGTTTACAAAAAAATATAAGACAAACATGTCATATCTGCACATGTACAGTACTTCTAAAGCCTTCCGTGAGAAACATGTATTTTATGGCCTTACACATGTTAGTTTCTTTGTACATTGAAAGGATGACATGAACACATGGACAGATATGATGATTTTTAAGTTGGCTTGCTTTGTTGGATAGAGGTTTTAAGCCGTACTTTATAGGGTAATTTAACTCACATGATGGCACGTCACACCAATGTGTGAAGGAAACTACCCTCACGTCACAAGCAACAAATATTACAAGACAGGAGTCACAGGACAAACATAAGATGCTGTACAAAAACAGCACAAACCATATCGCCTTCTTGCTGTCCCTGAGATATAAGACACCAGGGCATCTACATCTATACAGCATCAACAGCCAAATTTTCACATGTTCATGTAGTATCCAATTATTCTTCCCGTCAAGTTAACAATTTAGAGAGCAAATAGACAGGAATAGTTGAATTTTGGGAAAGACATGTAATAACATACATGTAGGAGGCATAGAGTTATATTAACAGAATCACTATCTACAGTTCAGACTGGACACAACAACAGCAAAACAAGTGAAGAATCCATGAACATATTATAAACAAAAACTCAACAGGTGCTGTCTACAGAAAAACATGTGCTCACATCAAACATTATTTCCATTAGTTACATGTTTATATTGCTGAAATCCGGAGTATTTTCTGTGCCATTTGGTTGAATACGACTGTCAACCTGGACTTCTGGAAGACGCTCCTTCACAGGCATCACATCTACAGCACAGACAAACAGCAGACTGTCAGAAATTTGTAATATAAAAGCTTGTCAACATTCCTTCTCAATTTAACAGTTGAGCTTCAGAAGAGTCGAGTTCATAACTATCCATAGAGATAAATGTACATGTAGGTAAATACTGAAAATAATCAACCTTCGGTAATCGGTAAATAAAAAAAAAATGTAAATGAAATGTTTTTTCAATATCAGTACTAAAATCCAAATTTAGACAAACACTGCAAATAATTTGGAAAACCTATAAATTGGTCCTCCTATAATAATTTGCATAACCATGGGAAGACCCTGTTCGGTCCGTTCTCCCCAGCAGCACAGGCCTGTAAACAGACATACCCTAAATCACCTCCAATTTCGTCCATAATATGGCTACTTCAAAAGTTATTTTAAGGACTAAGATATGGTTCCTGGGAAACAAATTTATGTTTTCGGAGAAATCCTGATGTTTACTAACTGAAAAATGTTTAATCTGTCTCCTAGGAACCATTTGTAAGTCTTTAAATTAATTTTAAAGTAGCCATATTATGGACGAAATTGGAGGTGATTTAGGGTATATCTTATCACAATGACACAAACCTGTATCTCATTACAAAGACACAATACTCTCTCTTATTACAATGACACAACGATGTGCCTCTTATAACAATGACGCAACATTGTATCTCTTACTACAATGGCGCAACATTATATCCCTTACTACAATGACGCAACATTATATCTCTTACTACAATGACGCAACATTGTATCTCTTACTACAATGACGCAACAATGTGCCTCTTATAACATTGACAAAAACCATAACTATCTAATTACAATGACAACTTCCTTTCCCTTCTTTCTTTCTTGTTTTTTTTCTCCTACATATAATTTGTTTTTCATTACTTTGCTTACACATCATATATATACATTTTGGATTACACGATAACATTCGACAGACATTGTGTTGTATATAATTGTATTTCCACTAGAAGTAGTTTTATTGCAAATATTGTAAGTCACACAGGCACAACAAGACGTGTTCCTCGAGTGGAAAAAGAAGGGTTATTGCGTCAGAGAAATAGCTATATCGTAGGACTGACCAGAACTGGAGTGTGGACGGGTTAAATTTATCTTATATATCCAACTTTACTATATACCTTTTTTTCTGTTTATTCTTAAAAAAATGTAAGAAATTTTGACCATTTTGTTTCGAAATTTTCATTGTTTTCATTAATAATCGCAACAACTTTCTCCATATTAAGTTGTTGTTTTTACTTTACAAACAAAACTGTTAATATTGGTTGGTTGACCAAGAAATATACTGTCATATATTTATTTTTTGCGAGTAATATGACGATATTGAGCATCTGATCTTGTTTGTCCCAGCCTGCAAGTATGACCCCGTTTGGTATTGCTTGTCCGAAGCCTAATATTGCGTGTGAAAGCCAAGCTTGCACTTTATACCAGAATTGTTGTATCTAGGTATACGGTGAAGAAAAAAATGTTCAATTGATTCTTTACATGTTTGACAGAAGGAACATCTGTCGTGTTCCAGCTTTTCAATTTTGAATAGGAAAGAATTTGTACACGTTATACGGTGAAGTAATTTATGTAGAAAGTTTCTTAATGTTGTTTCACTTGTACACTTATAACCTCGAAGAAATGTTTCATAAACACGTCCGATGTTTTCAGGTTGAATAACTGCTCTCCACTCAAATGAAGTTGGTTCTGTGCAGTCATTTTTATTATTCTGCAGTACGTCGTAGAATGTTCTGCAACCTGTTTCATTCAGACTGATCAGTGGACAATACAGTTCTGAGATTGCATCCGTTTCTTAAATTGTTCTTTTTCTTTCATAATGCTAGCTGGTATCGATCTTAATATATTTTCGTAATCTAGGTATGTTCCCCAAATACTACATTTCTCTTTAATTTGATTAAATGTTAAGAAGTCACCATTGTTGACATTTAATAGGTCTCGTACATATTTCAGTCCATTAGTGAACCAGTTTCTGTTAAAAGCTGTTTTCTTTGAATGTACATTGTACCAAAGTGGTTCATGCAGTACATCTATTAGTTACTCCGGGTTTAATCTTTCCCGAAACTGGACCGAAGCTTCAAATACGTGTTGCCAAAAAGGATTACTTATATATGCCTTATATATCATTGTCTAATAGACGTTTGGACCATGGTAATTTTAGACTGTTTATAACCGTTTGAACGTTGACCATACATAGACCCCATTCTCTGTAGGATTTTATGTCTACTTATCTATCTGCTGTCCCGTTCCTTATGAATTTGAATAATGTTGTGTTTAAGTCTGATTGATTAAATGGAGAGGTTGGTAAAGAGATTTGACGAACGTAGGTTCAAATTTCGCCAGGTATATCGCCTATCAGTTTCATGTAGGGCACGCCACACATCTATATATTCGTTTTCCTTTACTATTTCTATGAGGTTTTTTTCTAGCCTGGGGACTATTTACATGTTTATAATTGTAGATGTGTTAACAAATTGCCCAATGCGCTTGATAAGTTCCCCAAAGAACTTTGGTTTCTCCGTCTGACCATAAACATGTATTAGAGGTAATCTCCTGTCTAATATGTTTAGATTTAGGACAATATAGTTTCCTTCGTCATCTTTCTCTATATTGTGAATCTTGTATTCATAATTTTTACGAAACAAAATTGCCACGCCTCGAGAGTTCGTCTTAAATGGGCTTATAATTATCTCGATGTCTGTTGAAGTTCAAATCGTACTTTATATTTCCATAAAACCAAGACACTCTTCCAGTTGAACACACACATAACACAGATTGATTGAAATAGGATCGATTTTGTTGAACGGAGAGCTAAAGATTATTTCAGATATATTGAGGTGGAACACTTCAACAGAAAATAGCTTCACCAAAAAACCCCATAAACGTCAAGGCGATTTTTTGTCTAAATTAGCCCTACTAGACAGCCTGACTGCCTGTGACATATAGCCTTTAACGAACGTGCGGAAATGTGCCAAAAAGAATACCTTATTATGAAATGAAATGAAGCGGATTTAAAAAAGGGGAATCGGGCAAATTGGAGTCGTTCACAAATTCATCTCGAGTAAATGGTATAGACAAAAAAAAACTATAGCATACACATTTTGTGTTCAGGTTTTTTAAAAGCCATTAAAACATTTATGTCTAATTAATGTTCTAGAGAAAAATAGCACTATGCGGGTGGTTGGAGCTTCCTGTTGCTCTCAGAGCTAAAAGGGAACAGGAAACCGATCAGTTTTGTAATGTCTTTATATTGCGTCCTGTGATTGTACTGTATTTGTCCAGTCTTGTCAGAGATTTCTTTCACCCATTGAGCTGATATTCCGGCATGTGAGGGTTATATTTAGCATCGTCAGGAAATCGGACAAATGTACAGGTATTAAATTGCCTGTAATATCTCCTAAATGAGAATCCACGATTTCGCGGGGTAAATATGATATCTTTTACTGTAAATGCCGTAACCAGACAGCGTGACAAAAACTTAGAATGGCATTTATACGGGGTGACGGCCACATGAATGTTTTTCTATACATGGATACGGTTATACGGTTCAGCCCGAAATCAATGTCACTTTCCTGACTGAGCATGGAAATAATATTGGCAATCATTTATTTCATTTAGAAGGAACGGGAATGAAATTAAACATGGAAAGCTGAGCAGTATTAGAGAACTATGTTAACTTAAAGCAGTAATAATGTATCCGGGTTGGCAGTCCAAAAGTTTTGTTTGATGTAGAGCTATGTTAACTAAAAGCAGTTATACTGTATCCGGGTTGGCAATCCAAAAGTTTTGTTTGATGTAGAGCTATGTTAATTAAAAGCAGTTATAATGTATCCGGGTTGGAAATCCAAAAGTTTTGTTTGATGTAGAGCTGTGTTAACTAAAAGCAGTTATAATGTATCCCGGTGGCAATCCAAAAGTTTTGTTTGATGTAGAGCTATGTTAACTAAAAGCAGTAATAATGTATCCGGGTTGGCAATCCAAAAGTTTTGTTTTATGTAGAGCTATGTTAACTAAAAGCAGTTATAATGTATCCGGGTTGGAAATCCAAAAGTTTTGTTTGATGTAGAGCTATGTTAACTAAAAGCAGTTTGGTGACCGGTGTTTGTTAGCAGACCTTTGAGTAGATAGCAAAGTGGCGAGGGTAGGGAGTATAAATTATGACACAACTTGGCCATTGATGACAAAGGCAGAGATATGGCTTTGTGTTTTTTTTTTACAGGCTGTAAGAGATGTTTATTTTAAAACAAATTAAAATTCTCATTGATATTGTTTATATTAAGTCGTATATAATTAATATCAGCGATAAAAAAACATTTTCAATTGATATAAACTATTTATTATTCATCAAGGTTTCTCGATGAAACGTCGCTTTGACTGCTTTGTTAAACTAATCCTGTGTATTATCGACTTAACGTTTTCTATATACTTGCACTCACTCCATCGTCCAGCTAAGAACGCAATCCAATGCACATTGCTGTGTGTTCCCTTGGAATAAATGGTCGACATATTTATATTTATTTTACCGTATAATAATAATTTCATGACGGTGTATTTAATTATATTAAATATAATGCTATATTAGATGGGATTGTCCAGTTGAAGAGAATTGTGTATTAAAGCACTTTGTTTCACAGAGGCAAGCGAACATATCCTTATTCCTCGTAGGCATGTTCCCCTTTAGGGAACGACCTATCCCACCCATTATACTCTTTCCGGTTCTGAAAACGGCACGGCTTAATCAATAGAATGTCAGTACCTGTTAGCCAGAGACCGAAGTTCGAATCCCGGTGAACGCAAGCAAAATTGTATTTGTCTATACTTTAAATATATATTCAGGTCGTATCTGTCACAATCTTCCCAATTTTCCATTACCCGTCCATTTAAAGGTTTGTTCACCGAACATGCTGCTATACAAAGTAACCCTGTATTAAAGAATTGTGAAATTCGATATTTACACATCTTTCAGTGCAAAACAATGAACAAATGTCTAAGTTAGTTTTATTAATCACACCAGTGTATCGTTTATCTGTAGTCATGGTAACCGCAGTGATTATATTGTACTTTCAGACCAGGGCGTGTTTTTCTGGTGACATATTGTTATTTCAAAGATAAATTGAACACCTTCATGCTTTTGGCATTTACATGGAGAATATCAAGGCTTTCTGTTGTGAAAAGATTTTTTAATAAGTTGCTGAAATACACATCTCAATACCAAACAAGGATCGACGCTGTGTCCATGACAACTCCCAAGCACATTGTTCATTTGCTAATCGGAAATACATTAAAGCGCAACAAACAATTCATTTATCTATTGACTACAAATGCAATAAGTTGATATTTGCAGCGGTTTTGATATTTTGCCGATAAGTCAATTAGAGCCATTCTTACGCTTCAGCTTCTTAGGCAATATGTATGATAGTATAGACAGGTCCCATTCTAAACAAACCATCTTAACTATAAGTGTTATGGATCCTGCGGATGGCGCGTAGATTGTTGCCGTTTATTGCGATGAAATCCATCACCTAAAGAACTAGAATGCGGCCGTATATTAAAGCAACCTAGTGAATTAAGTGGTAAATGCATTAAAACAACCAAACGCTGATTGAGCTCTCGCCTTTATTCCAGCCGTTTGGAAGAAATAGTTGAAGTGGTCAAGAGAGAGGCCGGGCATGTCTCATTGCCATCGCGCATGCTCTTATGCTGTGTTGTCGTCCACGGCATGTGAAACAACTGCACCACGACGGTGGCTTTTAACCAACAAATAGCGTTAATAAAGTGTCAACAAAGGTACTCTTCTGAAAGAAAAAGCTCTCATGAGTGTTTAGCTTGATAAAGTATCTTATGTTACAGGGATTATAGAATTCAAGACTAAACAGTTTTTTTTATTGGATAAATGCTTATTTTGCTTGATAATCCCGCTTGGCGAAGAGGTGTTTATTGACGATATTTGTTTAACATGGTTTTGATTCTTGAACAGATCTGTTAAATTAATGTTCATTTCGAGTTGATCTTCGTCCTGATATAACGTTATCTAAACAAAAGGATATAGGGTCATTTTTTTCACATATTAAACTCACACAGAATTGCAGTGTTACACTATTGTTTATGGTCTTATATTCCTTATCAATGTGGTCTATTTTATGTCATCAAAGTTCTAGACCAGAACACATGTTGAAATCGGAATGTCCATTATCATTTCTGCACCCATCTCCTGCTTTCTCGTCCATTTTCTTTATAAACAGCACAGTTTGTTGATGAAGAGTTGGCCTGTTTGACATTTATTTGTATGAATCCGCTAATTGTTTTGATGCCGGTATTCTGAAGGTTTACATACACCTCCAAGGCGTCTCTAACATAGTGTTATACGATCACTGCATTTGTTCCATGGTTACATCATCGAATTGATGATATCAGTAAATGGTGAAATCGCATAGAGGCTGTGTGCAATTTTAGAATAATAGGATTGATGGAGTATCTCATAAATCAGGTTGTGAAAGGCAAACGGAGTTGGTTGAGTTAATTCACATTTGAATATCTGCCAATATCAAACTTGTCCGTCTCCTACGATTACCTCCCTTGTTAAGGAAGAGTTGTCTTCCTCTTTATCTCCCC
>JAQQZZ010138745.1:8877-21240 GCA_030265115.1 Mopalia vespertina | reverse complement strand
TTACCATGCAGTGAAGTTCAGAGTGTAATAAGTGTTATTACCATGCAGTGAAGTTCAGAGTGTAATAAGTGTTATTAGCATGCAATGAAGTAAAGAAACTCCTGATATTCCACTGGAATAGGAATTATAAAACACATAATACGTATGTGTGTAAATATCCAAGACAAGGGATGTTCTTCAAAGCTGTATAAGACAAAAAACACTTAATTGTAACCAACATATGATACTTTATTTTGACAGCTTAGTTAGCTGTATAACACAGAACAGCCTTGTAGTCACAATACGGTTAGACCCAGACATTTAGTGCATTCATTTTCACAGTGAGTACAGCTCATGACAAAATCAACAACAGAGATCTTCAGTAATTCGTAAACTATGGCAACAAAGGAGATAATATAAAATAACAGTGATTAATATTTCGCCATACTGATAAAGACTCACCAGTTAACCAGACTTCAAGCCCAAGCACTACAACAAAAAGGCGACCGTATAGAATTACCGTCATACGATCATTTGTATACATATAAAAAAGAACATTTTGTGAATTAAATCAGATGGGTGGAATTTTTATATAAAAAAAATCAGTTCTCTGCCATTTAACCAAAAGGTTGCTACACATGGTATACGGAATGATAGAAATACATTTAAAAGCTTCAACTCACTTCCATGTAAGAAGCGTGTCAAAAGACAATGAAGAAGTACCAGCACAACAAATCCATTCTAAATGCCAGTCGCAAGTCCAGAGAAAAAACTGATCTCACTTGTTACACTGTATAGAGCAAACCGGATAAATTTACCCCTTAAAAAACGCACTTAAGCTGTCAAGGAACTGATATTCCTGTCCGTGTACAAGGAGATTACGATATTTAACTTTTTAATTCACCATCAACCTCGTCCTGTGTGAAACTTACTGCAAAGCAGTATAATGAACCACCATGGGAGAAAGCATAATGGTGACACTCTACTATATACAATTACCTATGTATGACAAGGCCAACGATATATTGCATTTTGTAGGTTCACGAGAGTAGGATTTGTTGTTACCTGGTTAATTCAGACTTAGCAAGTTAGTGTCATTCTAAGGTGTGTCAGGCATGGGAATTCCAGGGAGTTAATCTGGTCCTCCCAATGCCATCGTTATTTGATACCACAACATTAGTAGCTGCCCTTATAACCCTTGACTAAAATCATCCTGAGGAAAACAGTGGAAACTACCGGGCATATATTATCAACAGCAATAATGGATTATTTTATTTTGTACATTCTTAAGTGGAACGTTTGTGTCTTAATTGAGTAATAAGGTAATGGGTGATAACAGGTCTTAGATAGAGTTCGGATATATTTGCACAAAATCAAGTCAATTTGCGGACTTCAAGCTTCTGTACATGCTACACACTAAGCAATGAGCTGACTAATTCTGCAATAAAAAATAAACACAGCAGATGGTGTATGTACAGAATTCAGAAAATGTCTTTCATCCTAAATGCTGTTATTTCAGAATACAGGAGAAATCAATACCAGTCATCAAAGTGTCTGAAGATTAAACCATTGAAATAGCAATACAAAGTTGTGAATTTAAGTTTGGAACAAACTTAGGCTACGATAACCCTAAGCAGGGGTCAATTTCAACATAGCATAGTTGTAATTTAGCATGACATTGGCTGATAGAGAAATTTACTTTCAAAGACATATATTAGTGTCCATGTAATAAAGTTAGATAGACAAAATTATATTCCAGAGTTGAGGAATCAAAATGACTTTTCAATACACAAGCACCATTGAATGAAATAGTCCAGCACAAAATGAATATACGTGAATAATCTACACAATCTCTTTTAGCAATAAACATTGCAAAATTGGTATAATCCAAATAAACATCCAATGTGGATTGAAGCAATGTAAATCCATGATAAACCACAGTAAAGCACTTATTTTTTAGCATGTTTGCTCGCTTTGCTTCTTGTGACCCTGTCCCACACAAATGGTAGCTGGTGGCGAGCCTCAGTCTTGTCCACACCATTCTTTTTACCTTTCTCTTTTTTATCGCTTCTCTTTGAGCGCACTGCACTGTCTTCAATTTTAATTTTGTCCCGGAGATGTTTAGGTCCTGGGCTTGACTGTTCACCAGAAGGTGGAGAATCCCCTTTAGCATAAAGTCCACTAACATACTTCATTCCTTTCGCAAATTTTGAATGCTTTTTAAAGTCTGCCTTAGTAGAGGGTTCGTCTATTGCACTGTTTGGTGAACTACAAGCAGACCTGACTGAACTGCCAGCAGGACTGGGAGCCGTTGACGAACAGGAAGAGGCTCTCCTGGCCTCTTCAGTGAAAGGAACATCCAATTTGAGCTTTTTGTTACTTGACACACTTTCTAACGATTCTAAGTCACTGTCCCTACGTTTTGCAGGAAGGCGACTGAATTTTTTGTGACGATACAAATCCCCAGATTCATCCATGGAATCTTTAGAATCACCATTCACAATAACAGGTGCAGAACTAGAAACTCCCTCGGGTTGTGCTAGCTTAATAGCAGTCTTTTTCTTTTTCCACAATAAACCCACTGATGTGTCTTCTGTGGTGTCCTCAATCTTAACACTCTTATTCTCATCACTATCCACTTTGGGACCTTGGAAATCGGTTGACACAGGGGCATGCTTAGAACTACCATCCTCTCTAAGAGATGAAGCAGTTGGTGAAGGTGCAGAAACATTCAAAGGTTGTCCATCATCATCATTATCACTCAAAACTGTAGAAACACCTAAACAATGTTGTTTGTGTTCCATGCACAATTTAAAGTCTTTGAACTGCTTCTTACAGCTTATACAGTCATAGGTTCCGGAGGGTTTGTCAATGCCCTGGTTGGGGTCATGCTGTTGTATCTCCTCTAGTCTATGGTCCATTTCAATATGCTGTGCTAAAGCTGCTGGATTTGGAAAGAAAAGGCTACATAAATGACACAAGTGAGGTCCTTTCACAGTAGACGACCCAGTTCTGTGTTCTTGGTGAGATTCACAAAAGTTACTTCTGCAGTCAGCACACTTAAATTTACCTTGTCGCTCCTTGTCATGTGCTCTACAATGTTTCTTGTACAACCCAAAATCATTCAGTTGGAATTTTTCACCACATTCTTGACAACTCATAAACTTAGGCTGTTCTCCATCATCAAAACTGTGGAGTAACTTTTGTCTAGTGCATTTATCTTCACTACCACTACTTGTGTCACTTTTAGACTCAGGAGCAGATAAGACAGAGGATGACCTACTCTCAGATAATGCACCATTCACAACTACAGATTTTTGCTCACATAGAGAATCATTATCGATAGTTGGCGAATGTCTGTCAATAACTGGGAGACGCTCAAAGTTTGGATTTTCTGGGGTGGCAGCTGGATGTCTGGATGGAGAATCTTGGATTTCTAGAGGCAATTCATTATTATGAGGGCCAGATGGGGTTCGAGCAGACCTTGTTTCTGATATTGTTTGAACTTGTGTGTGATGGGCTTGTGGTTCAAAACCATGCTGATTTCGGAAATGCCTTCGAAATCCATATGGACTGCCATACGTTTGGCCACATAGTTTACAGATGAGATACAAAATGTCAGTAGGGGCATGGCTACCTAAAAGACTTTGAATTGGCTCATGTTTAGAAATCTGTTTGATATTTTTTGATGACTGTTTTGAACTTTCACAAGATGACAAGGGTGAAGGAACTGGTGTTTCTTTTTGAGAATGTGATTCTTGGGTGTGTAAATTACTGCCAGAAGGACTCTGTATTACAGAAGAGTAACTATGCGGTCTGGGAGAAGTTTGCCTGGGGCTAATTCCAGGATCTTGGCGTGGAGGAGGTCTGGGGCTATTGGAATATGACAGGTCTCTGGAAGGGGTGTGTTCTCGCATGCTTGAATTATGCATTGGAAAATTCTGAGATGGAGTATTAATCTGGGTTTGAGACCTTTGTGCCTGTGCTCTAGCATGTGCTTGAGCTTGAGCATGAGCTTGTTCCTGAGCATGTGCTTGTACATGTGCCTGAGCCTGTGCCATAGCATGTGCATGAGCCTGGGCTTGTGCATGGACCTGGGCTTGTGCATGTACCTGGGCTTGAGCATGGGCTTCAGCTAATAGCCTCTGTTGTAGGTAAACCTGATGATCCCCAACACCTTCAGGAAGTCTGTCTAAAGGCACTTTATTTCTGCCATAGTCACGGAAATATTTTTCAAAACTGTCTTCTAAACTTTTGATATGTGTGCTCATACAGTTAGGTTCTCCATTTGCCAAACGTTCACCACCATCAGATGATGATGGTGCAGGTGAGGGAGTTGAAGAAGGCTTTTTAGATAAATCCAGGGGTAATTCTTCATTACTTCTCCTGGAACGGCGATCTGGCTCAGAGGAACTTGACCTGTTTGGTTCTGGTAGTAATTGAGGAGGCGGTGCCGTTCCCTTCGTAATACTTCCTGCAGGTCGTTGTTTATGGTCACTAGATACAGATGGGGACATGGTAGGAGTTGGGTTGCGGTGGCTCATGGAATGCTGGGCTACAGAGGATTCAGTCATCATGCTTGGCATCATTTGTGTAGTAAGTCTTTGTGGCACAACATCATTAGGATGTTTTGACACAGGGTACCGAGGAGTAACATGTACTGGTTGGTTAGTGTGAGTATGTCTCATTTGCTGCATGGAAAGGGCATTGTGTTCAGCAGCCCCTATCCATGCCGTAGATCTGGGACCAGGTAATGGTCCCAGTGTTCCTCTAAATGGTAGAGCCATCTGAACCGGCATGGGATAAATTGGTCTCATGTGCATGTTATCTGGAGCTCGACCATTATTACCATGCATTGTGTTTGGATTTATCTGCATTCGTGGCGCATTAGGATACACTGATGCTGCATCAGCACCCATAGCAACGTTGGGCTCCATATGATCATGATAGTGCTCCTTTCGAATTTTAGCTGGTGGTGGTAAACACTGGTCTGTAGCAAATTTATTACCATAGTGCTGCTGTCTCTGAGCATGAGACACTTGGGTATCAGAAATCCTCACCAGCGGTGGAGGGGAATGTCTCTTGTAACCTTTAAGGGATAAAGAATCTGTCCTGTTGTGCGACTCACTCATGTGCTCTGGTGGATATGGAGTTGTTTGGTGATGCGCAGGATGATGTAAATCCCGAGCTGATGATGAATGATGAATCATATGGTGGTTATGCCGATTTTGTCCATAAGAATATCTGTAATCCCTATTCCCAGAGACTTGGCCATGGTGCCGGTCATTGTGAGGATACATCTGCTGGGAGCTTTTGCGTTCTTCAGAAACCTTTTGATGAGATCCCACAACTCCATAAGGAGGCACAGTTGAATGATAATCCCTGAGCCTACTATGAGACTCGCTTGATCTATTATTAACAACTGCCATGTTATCTCGATGACTAGCATGTAAACTGTATGGAACACTTTGTGTTGGAGGAACTCCTCTTTTTCTATCATCACCAAACTCATTTTTTGAATCAGCTTCTTTGATTACTCTCTCAATAATCTGCTGGACATTGAAGACACCTTTCATGTCTTGGTGCCGCCCATGGCTGTGATTAGCAGAGGGGTCAGTCTTATGAGATGGAGGGTGATGCTTTGGAGCACTACTATGACCAGCACGAGCCTCCTCTGAATGATGAGAGGCATTTCTTGGGGGCCTAGCACTAAACGCTTTATGTATATTTGTCTTTAAGTTTTCCAAGCCATCCTTGGAACACCCCAAATCCACTTTTGGCACTTTATTACCAGATTTAGATGCTGAAAAAGTGTCAAGAGAATGTCTTTCCGAATGTGTTTTAATTGGTCTTGTTTTTGCCAACGAAAGTCTACTGATTTCTCTTTCATCATTTTCAACATCTGCTAATGTTTTTAACAACCCAGATTTGTCTTCATCCTTAGGATTGCCTAATGAAGATTCAAGAACTTTGTCTATCAATGTCTGAAGCTTTATTTGTTTCTTTGGGTTATTCCTCCAGCGGTTTAATTCAGCAGTAGCTGATGGGCCACACAGTGTCTTTGACAAAGCTGAATTGTGGGCTTTCCCATGAGAACCACCATATACTGACAGACTAGATGGGCCATCCATTTTTGTTGGAGTGGCTGTACTTTTGAGCACCTCGTCAAGACTATTCGAGGATTTGTCTAAATTGGAATCAATAGGTCCATTTGTTGAATCTACTTCATTAGACTTTCTATCTCCCTCAGGAGTCAAATTTCTGCATCCATTTAAAGTGATACATCCACCAGACACAGTTTCTTGGTCAAAATCAGCTAAAGAAGATGAAGAGGGAGCCTGTGCTGGATCCTCTGTAGATGATACAGCATGTGTATTATCCTCAGAATCTGACAAAGAATCATGGGAAGGGGTGTTCTCTGTTAAATACTCCTCAATTAAAGAGTCAATTCGGTCTTTCACATGGTAACTCCTGAAAACTTGAGCACCAGGGTCAGACAAATCTTTATCTACTTCATTGTTCTCATTTTGTTGACTAGCACTTCCTTCTTTAACTACACCACACTTATCCTTGTCACGTAGATTTTTTTCCAAATAAGGACGCTGTCGCAAGGAGCTACTCGTTCCTCTCTCCACCGATGTGGACTGGCCCATTGAGAAAAAAATGTTGTCTCCAGAGGCAAATCAATCTGAAAAAATTAGAAAACACCAGAATAAAAATTTTGATAAAGCCACATTAATAGAATGGAAAAGTTATAAAAAAAAAGTGCAAAGCTGTTCATATATGTTACATGTTAATCTCCTTCAAATAAATTCTAATTGACTTCATTTCATAAACAAGACAATGCTCTTTCAAAATATATTATGTAATGACCAGTATTTTGGTAAAGAAGATAACATTCAGTGTAAGAATGTTTAAGAATAATAAGTTTCAATTTTGAACACAGTCATTTTTGCAGATTTCTTAAAATCTACAGATGCTAGACTGCAATCAATCCTAGTCAGCTAGAAAATCAGAATGGTAGTCACTTTAACAACATAGTCAGCATTTGTTTGTTTGGACTAGTAAACTTTGATGAACAATTGATGTTATCATGTGCATTCTGAGTAACAAATGAGCTACCTTGTTGACTTTCAATCCAACAGCAACTTTTCCAAAAAAAATACTGTGTAAATATGAAAATACCCCTTGCCACTGATGCAAATGTTTCTATCCTGCATTGTATGTTTTAAATGTATCAGTATAAACAGCAAAGACAATCAAGAATATACCTGACAAAAAATCATTTATCGTCCTAGCAAGTTAATTTGAAAATCAGTTGACAATTCTAGGATTCAAAATATAATGTCAAGCAATACAGTAAAAAAAAACAGGAAATTTGTTAACAGATTGTTTTTGGGTGCCAAACGCATCTTCAAAATTCTAGATAAGATTGTGCCTAGTTACCACATGAAGCAGTGTTGTTGTATTTAAACTGAAAATAACACATGCTTGTGTTCATTTGTATATTCTTAACACTTAAACTTGATCCTTTCATCCGAAGTTTGGAAAGTTGATAAAAAAGGTAGTAGTACACAAAATTCTCAGCATATTGCAATAAATCTATTCCAAAAAAGTTAACCTTATTTTGCTAATTTAACCTGAATTACCCTTAAAGCTATTACATTCATCAGATTGCAATTTGATTTGGTTGTTTGATTGAGGTTTAACACCGTACTAAGGTACTAGGTTATTTCCCTTATATGAAGGGGTGCCAGCCCAATGGGTGAATGTAACAACCCTTGACAACACTGGCAACAAACAAAGACAAGATGGGACAAATATAGGACAATCACAGATCGGATTCCTGTTCCCCTTTAGCTCTGAGAGCACCAGGACCACAGGAAGATCATCTGTCTAGTCAATAAAGTTGTTTAGGTACCAAAGATCCATTTTCAGTCTAACATTCGTAATACTGAATCATATCATTATATACTAAGGATTTTTAATCAGTTAGTATCAATAAGGTCTACATAATATCGATTCCATTCATATGATAATTATGAGATAGCTCTGGAAATAGCAAATATTTGTAATTCCACCTGATCCTGTTTTTCATGAAATCATGTTACTGACAGTGTAGCCCAAAAAACACCCATTAAAGGGCAAAAAGTCTCCAGCTGTAGTGTAATCGGAAGAGGAGGTACAAATAATAGTGGGGTGGGTGAATGAAGATAAACAAGTAAGCAAATTGTATGATTCAAACTTTTGATTATACACTCCATTTAAATAATGAACAAAAGCCAATGACTTATTAGACAAGTTCATCAGCAATAATGTGAAAAATAATTTCTTGTCAGTTGACACACAGCCATTGTATTAATGCTGGCTGAGAAACATAAGAGCCCTTATATAACCAGTGACAGGACACCAAGAAACACAAAATCATCATCACAAGAAAACACAAATGTCAGAAGAAGGTCATTAAAGAGGGATCAAAGTGAGACAGCACGTAGAGTCAAGACTGGCCTATTTCTTAAGGAAGGATTTTGAGCAGGGACATCACAAAGAGGATATGCCTCAGGTGAAGGTTTAGAGAAAGGAAGACAATAACCTTGACATTGGGTTGTTCAAATATCCCCCATGTCTTTGATAACACGGGAAGCCTCATCCTAGTAGCAGGCAGGGCAGGCAGTTCATATGGACACAACCTCAAGCTGACAGTTGATCAACTGATGTTCCCCACATTCTTCACAATGCTGTGTGAAATGGTTGTCTCTGTAAGCACATCATATTTTTCCCAACAACCAAATCACTGACAATACTTGTCCAACAATCCTCCTCACACCTGCCAATCTATCCAGTCTCCATATTTAAGCCATGGGTCTATCCATTTTTACAATATACCAAGCATACAAATAGCTACAGCATATCTAGTTGTTTACTTGAATCGTCCACAGTTGTATACATGATCTTATAGTTCTTTGCACATTGATTTGTTAAATCCCTAATAAATTGAGTAAAATATAGAGATCATCAAATATTCAAAATCCAAATGACAAACATACGATAAACATCATCCCTTTCACAAGGAACAAGAAAGCAAACTAAATATAAACACGTTACTTCCAGATCTATCCAGATTGAAGAAATGACAAATATTAAAAATTGAGGCAATTCCACACATCAGACAGAAATATTTGAGAGTATCTCTTTATTGATCACATAGCCCCTAGGCAACAAACACATGTACAAATAGCACACACTAAAATAACATCATGCTATTGCGAGGCATGGTTGCCTAGCAACTGAAGAGGATTAGGATGAATTTGAAATGTCTTTTATTTTTTTCCTTTCTAACAAAATTGTCAATACTGTTTTTTTTATATGTATCAAATAAACCAGGAATCAGAACAGCAGAAAACAATTTGTTTTAAAGACAGGCCACATAAAATGGCAATTGATAACCAAAATGTAAAGCAAAATAGAAAAGAGTTGAGCAGGGGGGGGAGGGGGTTGTAAATCTGTATCTTAATTATAGTTGATTGTTTGATTAGGGTTTAGCGTCATACTTAAAGGTATTTCACTTATATGAGGACGGAAATTTCAGTTTTCATTTGAGTTCTTTACTGTAAATATTTTATATGTATGTATACACATATTGTCCGTCTCAATAATGCCTCACCAATGGTATAATCGAACACATCCAAACTGATCAATACACTAATGGAAAAGTTTGCTATAAACAATTGGACGACATTAAACCCCAATCAAACAAATCAAATGGAAACAAATGGAAATATTCAATCACATGTGCATCCATTTCCAATATTCTCTTTCATGCTTAAAAAAAACATATTGAAGTTAAATCTACTTTCCAGCAGTCAACATGACTACATGCAGTAATTGTCGAAAAGTTGAATTATATAACTTAAGTTTATCCACAAGACGATTGAAGAATCATAAAACCTTTGTCAAAATAAACAGAGACACAATAACACCTACCACTACTACCTCATAACAGAATCAAATGATCAATTTAGCCGTTAGCACAAATAGATAGGACCACATTTAAACTACAACAATAACTAATGTAATACATAAAATCATATTTGCCCAACAGACTTGGTAACTTGTATTAATCTCATTTTAGTTAAAATATATGTAGCAGCAGATGGAATGCATAAAAGTGAAGAAGATGCTGGTATGAAGTGACATAATAGTGAAGAAGATGCTGGTATGAAGTGACATCACAGTGAAGAAGATGCTGGTATGAAGGGACATAATAGTGAAGAAGATGCTGGTATGAAGTGACATGAAAATAAATTACAGAAATTGAGATAAATAATTTTTAAAAAAATAAAAAAAAACAAGAGAAAAGAATAAATGGAACAATTCCCAATAAGGGTGGTATGAAGTTTAAGTAGAAGACATAAGCTGACTGAGGTTTCTAGACCAGGCTCATGGCATAACAGTGAACTAAACAGGGCAAATAAAACCTGAGCTGATAGAAAGAGGGTTAAAGTATGTAGTTACACTCCTGTGTGTGATCAAGGTGAAGGTCAGAGAGCTGTCTGGCAGGCTGCCAATGATCTGTCAGCCCACTCTATAAAAAGATTCTTACTTGTACTTATACATACACTCTAATAAATAGTGGAATGTGAGGATGTATCCAGCAACAAATGTGGGCACAGGTTATTCTGGGATCCAATCCAAGAGATACCTTAACCTATTTAAAACTGTTTTCTTGCCTTGCCTAGAAAAGCTGGTTAACTCATTATGTGTGAAGATAAACAAGGCTGTGACTGTCTGTGAGGATAACTATCAGTCTGATTACTAATATTAGCATGTGGAGAGGGGCCATTAGTCTACTTCTGGTCTATTATCATATCAGTTGCCTGCCAGCTACACGTCCTCTATATAATTGAAGAGATAGGTGAAGCTGGTCAGTTAAAGGTGGATCCAGGCAGCCTGGTTGATATATGAGCTATATACTCTGGGAGAGACTCCTGGGGCAAGTTATCAATAACATCGATCAATACTGCTGTATTAGTGTTTGAATAGTCCTATGACTAACCTAACAATCATTACTTCTACCAGCATATCAGGTCACATGACTGTCTACAGTCACTGATCACTGTGGATCACGAAATGGCTGCACTTTCTGCTTGATTTACTCGAGTCAGGCCTGTCCTGGGTTCAGTTATTTTTACATCCACAAATCAATAAGATAATCGCCATATAGTTTATATGCCCCACTTCAGAGAAACAAGCTGGGATAGCTAGAACAAGTCACTACAAGCTCACAATATTACACAAAAAAAGGAAGTCATTCAAAATTATAGTTTAAATAAATAATCAGATAAATATGAGGTTTTACAGTAAAAGTCAACAACATATTTGACATTCTCAATAACATGTTAAAAATGGACAACACGGATTTCAGATTTCCAGGTAACCACAAAGAGATATTTTTGTTGCTATATTGTTTATGTTATCAGTAACGCCTTGGTTAACAAAGATGAAATCCAGAATTAACCAAAAATACACAACCAATTTGAATGGAAACATAGCATCCAAAGTAAACCATAAAGGCAAAATTAATCAACATAAAATTCAGAGCATACCACAAACATACAGCCTCTCGCTAAAGGCTTAATGTTCAGAATCCTGGTCAAATCCCTTCCTCTACTCAGTTTTGAGAAGTTTCTTTCTTCAAAGGGTAAAGCTTCTCATGATCATATTGACTAAAAATAGTGCTGACTGCCATAGGAGTTTAATAGATCAATTTTATGTTTGATTTGTCTTCTTGATTAGGATTTATTTATCACTTACTTTGTATACCATGTACATGGTCATTACCTTATCTCGAGATGTCTGTAGGTTACCCATAACAACTCAAGATTAAGATCTATTTACACACTTATCTTTGGAAATTTGTAAATATATCGTTATCTCTAAATCTTAATTTTCTAAAAAGCAATCCCACTGGCATGGGTTTTCTTATTTCTATAGAAATGTATTTATGCCATTTGGGAGGAAAATACATATACTACAATTAGATATATTTCTGAAAAATTTTATAAAAACTGATCAATCATCTCATGTTCTCGATAAACTTCCAAAGACAAGTTTATCAAAACATGAGAGGATTGATCGGATTTTATTAATGGACATCGCTCTGCCAGTGTGAGAAGGCATCTACAGAGCTTTGTCATTCATCATGTTGCCCCTACACTAAGGAAACATCATACCAATCAATGCCCATAATATCATTATTTTATTAATGGACATCGCTCTGCCGGTGTGAGAAGGCATCTACAGAGCTTTGTCATTCATCATGTTGCCCCTACACTCAGGAAACATCATACCAATCAATGACCATAATATCATTATTTTATTAAT
>JAQQZZ010138734.1:0-13303 GCA_030265115.1 Mopalia vespertina | reverse complement strand
AGTCATCTGTTTTAAATTCACTTACAAACGCTAAACGTTGTTTTGTTGTGTATTCTAGTCATCTGTTTTAAATTCATTTCCACATACAGTTACAAAGGCTTAACGTCGTTTTGTTGTGTATTCTAGTCATCTGTTTTAAATTCACTTACAAACGCTAAACGTTGTTTTGTTGTGTATGCTAGTCATTTGTTTTAAATTCACTTACAAACGCTAAACGTTGTTTTGTTGTGTATTCTAGTCATCTGTTTTAAATTCTATTGCACCTACAGTTACAAAGGCTTAACGTCGTTTTGTTGTGTATTCTAGTCATCTGTTTTAAATTCACTTACAAATGCTAAACGGTGTTGTGTTTGTTAGTTACGTGTTTGGAATTCACCCCCATATTCACTAACAAAGACTAAGCAGCGTTTTAATATGGTCGTTATCTATGTGTTAATCCATTGCCATCCTCAGAATCCTCAGATAAGTGTAGCATAGTACAAGCGTAGTGTAGCTTCCAACAACGAAACACTCATTTTGATCTCAATATTTCGGCGATTTATTTTGCCATCATCAGGAAAGTAATCTTAAAGGTGACCTGAGATATTTTATATGGGCTTAGGAAAAAAAGAAGTCATATTATTCTAAAATATTAGTTACAATAAAATCCAATTTATGAAAGCCTGTATTAAAACAAAAACAAAATCCGGATAGTGGTTGCTATTCAAGTTTAAATAAAGCCATTTAACAAGGCATAACATACTGACAAAGGTGCTTAACATATCATACTGAGTAATTAAATATGATAAATAAAACTATTTAAACAGGATTAATTCTGTGATGGATTTAAGGCCATGGTTTAACATCGGGTTCAATCTGCTTATTGCTAGGGCTTTCTTGATTAGAAGAACAGATCAATGTCTTGCTGTATTGTATTGTCTCAGTATTTGCCAATATCGCTTCAAAAATACCAATTGCTGTATTATTGATGAGGTTATCTGGCAGACTTAATATACCCTGAACGTGTTGAAATCCAGAACAATTACAGACATGATTATAAATCTGACTGCAATATTTAGTATGCTCTTTAATCTTGTAATAAAATTTCTGTCAGTCTTACTAATGTAATCACAACCACACCCAGGGCAACTTAACTTTATATAAACAACAGAGTTACGATACTCGTTAGGAATTAGGTCTTTATGGTTTGTGAAGAAGCTTAGCTAAGTATTTTGTAAATATATATTTTAATAATCGTGGGTCTATTGATAAAAGGTTTTAACGCATGTGAACATTTCTTTGCTAGATTTTCTCCATGTTTTTCATTGTAAGGAACTGCCATCCAAGTTTTAGGAACATTGCTTTTGTCAATAGGTTTATTATGTGAGCCTAATGTTGGAGTAAATCATTTTATGTGACGATTCACTGTTCATTTGAAATATCAGCTAAATTTTGAGTAATTTCGAGTTCGAGCATAATCTTATAAGCTCTAAAGATTAGAAATGTAACTCATGCCACTTTCAGATGCGAAGATTCAAAACTATCAAAATATACCTAATGCCCTGTGTGAGACTGACGTGGAGACACATTATTCTAGATAGCATTTCTGCTGGATGACGTCAACGTCTTGTAGTTTAGCGGATACTAATGTATCATCCACAAACCTGATGTTAACTTTATAACATTTTCCTGAACAATTTTATCAACAATTATTCTGTCAACTTCGGTCATGATGATATTGGCGAGTACTACATGCTATAATTGTACACGACATAAGAATGCTTGACAGAGCGACAAAGTCATTGTAAAAATAGAAAATAGAAAATTGGTGGCTGTCAAGGTGTCTTATACAGGTATTGTACGAGAGACTTGGATCAGGAGCAAAGATTACGTAAATCAGCCATCAGAGTAACAGGTAAGTTAAGGTGTATTCTAGACGCCAGGTTTAATAGTTACTCCCTTTCACTGTTCCAAAAGGCGAACTAGATTACCTGTAGGCCAGGGACAGTGTGTAATCAGCCAGTCAAAGATTCACGCCCCAACACTATGTACATAATAAGACACAGTGTAATTGGACAAAGTTGTAGTACAATACTAACGTGATTTTATGATCAATAAAACCTGTCTTAGTCTCGTTTTGGACACATTTTTTTTACAGAACTGTTACATTCCTATTAAAGAGGTCTAATCTGAAAATGTTAAAATCGGTATTATTAATTCATTTGTTTTGCAGCCAGATTTGAAGAAGGCCAGTCATACGGTAAATCATTGCATATATTGATTCACAAACTCCTCTTGTATGTTGTTTTCAATAGATAATTTCTTTGGTTTAGATTTGACCTCCTACACCTAATTTTCAATTTTTGGAATTAATAGGAAAAGATAGCATAGGTCCCTCCCATGAGGTATCTTAATTTTTGCTCTCGTTGGAGAAGCTGGAATCAGGAAAATCTAATCCCGAATCCGTTTACCCATGGTTAGTTTATGATATATCTAGATCTAACTTTGGAGAACAATGGTCAAGTGGCAATGCCGGCCTTGTGTTTCAATGATTTACCTAGATTAAGACTAACTCGTGTTCATGTTAGAAGTTAATAGATCTGTCCATACTACTAGACAGTCTATACAGCAACACTATTACCATAACCATGATATACAGCCTATGGAATTGGTCTTTCAGTTTAACGACAGTCAATTGTATTCATAATGCCAAGGCTATTAAATAACCACGCTTGATTTCTATTGGTCAAGACAAAAATGTTAGATTATGAAAATTTCGTTACTAAAATGTGTTGAATGAAGAAACTTATGGTAAATATAAGTTCACGATTGAACTAGGTCATTAGTATTCAGTAACAATGCTAAGCATATAGAATGTATTAAATGTGTCGCAAATTGACTATGTGCCGATGTTTCAATTATTCCTGTTGCATGTTAACGTACTGTATTCCTGTTCTACAACAGTGCTCCGTGGAATAAGCACATTAACAGCCTGCACGTAAATAGGCCTCATACACAGACAAAGCTTAAAATAAGCTGGACTCATCAAGGTAGATCAGGATCTTGAGCAATTTATTTTGACCAAAACTGTGACCTTGACAGTGAAAATATTAACTTGGCTTCGTTTTATATGTCCAGGTAGCAATTACAGAAGATATGAACTGTCTATAGAGCTAGGCAATGGCTGGGACCTGAGAATAGGCATACGGTTTCCCTCAGAATCTACAACATGGAGCCTCATATCATTGTCTTATCTATTTAATTTTACTTCAGGTGATATATTTATTAAGTCGTGTAAGAAAATAAAACAGTACTCACGAAATTTTGTCCTCTTGTTTACTACAACGTTTGTTTTTCAGACGTTATTGTTAACGGTATCAAGCTTAAATTACCTTCAAATGACTTGTGTAAGAAAGAAGTCCTTTCAAGCGCATGATAACATTTAACCCGTTCAAAAGATCCCAGATAAGATAAAGCTCCTCACTCTGATTTTACCAACATGGCCTTTTTTGACAGAAAGTTTATCTACTTAATATTGTCACTTTAGTTTAAAGACACAGAAATTCTGTTGTTTGCTTAATTCTCTGTGTTGAGTGTTTAACGCCACACTCAGTGTCTTTTAGAATTACAAAGTCTTTGCATATTAACGTATGGAGTAGCTTAATACAAATTGTTATGAACATCAAGACAAAAAACACTTTGAACAGGAGTAGAAATATATTACAGCTTTCGGAATGAACTTATCCCATTGTCAGCATAGTGACAAGTGCAAGGTTGGACAACGAAACACATCTAGATAACTGTCTAACCGTGCATTTGCCATTAGACTGAAGATGGAATAATTTCATTCCTATGTATAATGTGTTTTGGTCTTGCTGTTCATAACGTAGTCCTTAGTATCTAATCCACTTGGATGCACATGTTTGACAACACATCCCGGTGGGGCACATTTTTACTAACGCATACCACTGTATGAGTCCAATGTTTGTGCCGATAGTTACTACTGTATGACGACACATCCCGGTGGCGCACATTTCTACTAACACATACCACTGTATGAGTCCAATGTTTGTGCCGATAGTTACTACTGTGTGACGACACATCCCGGTGGCGCACATTTCTACTAACACATACCACTGTATGAGTCCAATGTTTGTGCCGATAGTAACCACTGTATGACGACACATTCCGGTGGCGCACATTTCTACTAACACATACCACTGTAGGAGTCCAATGTTTGTGCCGATAGTTACCACTGTATGACGACACATTCCGGTGGCGCACATTTCTACTAACACCTACCACTGTATGAGTCACATGTTTGTGTCAATTGTTACCAGTGTGTGAGTCCCAAGTTTGTGTCAATTGTTACCAATATGTGAACCACGTGTGTGTGTAAACTGTTACCAGTCTGTGAGTCATATGTTTGGATCAACTGTTACCAGTGTGTGAGTCACATGCTTGTGTCAACTATTACCAATATGTGAACCACGTGTGTGTGCAAACTGATACCAGTGTGTGAGTCACACGTTTGTGTCAACTGTTACTAGTGTGTGAACCACGTGTGTGTGTGTGCCAACTGTTGCCACTGTGTGGGTCACAGGTTTTTGTTAACTTTAACCAGTGTGTGAGTCACAAGTTTGATGCAACTGCAATTAATATGTGAACCACGTGTGTGTTTGCCAACTGTCACATGTTTTTGTCAACTTTTACCAGTGTGCGACTATCACAGGTGAGGAAACTCTGAGAATGAGAAAAACCGTACAATTAAACCGCTAATTTTAGCAATGAATTTGGGTCAGTTATTTTCATTGATCGATCGAGATCAATCTTCATTGATGCAGGTTACAAAGAAGAAGAAAAGAGACAAACAGAAGAGTCACTAGACTAAAACAAGAATGTTGTAGTCAAAACGGCTAAGTGTCACAAGAATGTTGTAGTCTAAACGTCTAAGTGTCACATAATTCACCCTGAAACTTCAAGGATGTAAGACTACAGGAATTCTACATTGCTGTGTAATAAAGTGCTAGCATTGGTTAAATAATTTCGACCAAAGAATTCGAATTTAATATCATGACTATACAGAGATTAATACAACACTGTTAATAGTGTTGTCATGACGATACAGAGAACAATACTACGCTGTCAATAGTGTTGGCATGACTATACAGAGAACAACTGCTACCGAAGCTAGCAAAAAAATGCGGTACTGACGTATTTTTTTTGGAGAAAACTATTATTAAAACGCATTTTACTGCATGTTTACTTCGAAATAAGTTTTCGTAGTAGCCATTTATAGTTAAAAACATCCAAACCTATGAGTAGGATGACGGGCCAGGAGCCGCCTTGGTCCCGGCACCTCAGTATTAGGATGAAGAAAGCCCGTGCGGCACTCAAGGCCCATTTCGGGGAGGACATTGATAAGATCGTCATTTTATTATACAGTTGTTGTCCAGACTGACTCCAGAGTAACAACAGGATTATTTTATGATCCGAAAGTGTCAGCTCAAACTGGTCAGAATATCACAACCTAAAACATGTCCATATGTATTTCAGGTTTGGATTTGCCTATATGCGTGCATGTTAAACATCTCGTTAGCAGTGTCATGATACAATTGCAGTCTGCTGCAGGCCATTATAACTACACTACAATGGAAAAGTTGTAGATACGACTATACCAAACTTTAGATAACGGGATATGTTGTTTCTAGCCACATATAGCACACTTCCATAGCACAAAACTCCAGGCCTTACTAGTACGTCATTTCCAACAATTCAAAAATATTTGGAATTTGCACAAAAATAACAGAGAAAGGGAATGAATTTGTTAAAAAAAGGCCACTTAAGCAAGCTAGATTAATACTTTTTATTACGTTATTTGTTCTTTCTTTCTTCCCTTTTCCTCCCTCTGTGCCCATCACCCACTCCAACCCGTACTGCTTTTGTGTAGCAACCAGAGAATGTTTCATTAGGTGGCAGTGATCAAATACAGAATAGGCAATAGCTGGTGTAATGCAGGTATAAATTTGAAATAAATTGCATTAAATCTAAAGCTGTTCTAACAGACAGAAAATAGCTGATAAAATCTAGCTCTGTTTAAGATGTAATTAAAAGACAATGTTTATTGATCAGTATCGTAACTCCTGTATTAAGACCACCAGCGGCGTAATCATCCGTTCACGATATGTTCAGAAGAGCTTCAAGTTAATGTGAGGTGTATTAAACATTGTGAGGGAGATGTTCTCACGCGATATGATTTGTTGGTGAGTGTAATACTAAGAAGGTAATGGCAGTGATAATGAGACTTGTTCAAGTGGTCAGGCTAACCCTTATACTGATTTCATTCATAAAACAACAGATACTAACCGGATAACAGATAACTACACAAAGACACTACATAGTAACAGGATTAGATAAGCGAACAATAGGAAAGGACAACCGAGACTCATTTATTCATACATTAGTATGAATAAAAAGCGTATCAAAGTAAGGCTGTTGCCTTTTAATAGATCACAATAGTCATATCAAGGTCGGATTGTCTGGACTTCTGTTGTCTTCAAATGTTTCTATTTGACAGAGAAGATAACTGGACTGATACCCCAACAAGTAACAAAGATATCCTGACCTGGTTATTTGCCGGACGCCCTTCCATTCAGCCATGATTATAAGTATCCTCAGCTTTAGCAAACTACCCAAATAAGATAACAGTGCTGTTTACAAGACTATGGCTCTTTTGATGTACTTTAACAGATCGTTCGGCTCTTGCTAAATTAATTGTACCATTTCAAACTTTGAACTAATTGTTATATGCCAATTTAGGTGTTAATTTTACCATTGCAATGTGAATTTCATATTTTCCAAACTGTGAATATATATCACCATAATGCCATTAGGTCGGTAATATGAAGTGTTCGGTGTTTTCCAAATCTATGTTGTTAAGGCCATAACGTTATTGAAGTAGAACCGTGCGGTGTTTTTTTCTCCAAATATATGGTGTTAAGGACATAACTTTATTGAAGGAGAATTGTTTGGTGTTTTCTAAACTCTGAGATATTTCAAACTTCTAGTGTTAAGGTCACAACGTTAGTAAAGGTGAGCTGTGTAGGAGCATGTTTCACCGTGAAAAGGTTAGACGGTGTCATGAGCAGACTTGCGTAATGACCTGTGTGATTGACATTATCTGCAACCGTTACCGCCACAACATTCATTCTCAAATTTAATTTTACATTCAGATAGGCGTAACAGCTGTAAGTGTGATCCCCAGGTTAAGTCATATATATGGTTTTTTGACCGGTTATATGTTAAATGCCTTCACTTTAATTATGCTATCTGTTGATCTTTGAGATATCAGTTTGTGCATAAGAGTGACGACTTTTTATTATCTTTAATTGTTCCCCAGCGCGTGATTTCACAAACAAGCGAGCACAGAACGATAATTAGTTCGTGATCACTGTGAAAATCTTCAAGATTGTAACAGTGTTAAGAAGCTTGTCAGTCGATAGATATCTAGAGTGCTAGACTAGAAGTATGAGATCAAGAACAGGAGCACTCTTACAGAACAAGGTAACACGAAATCCTCAGCTTCAAACCAATTTGTCTTAATAGCGATTGTTTTCAATGGGCTCAAGTGTTTCGACAATGATCCACTTAAGAAAGAATAAAAACAAACGTAACCCAACCATTCCAAACAAATCGCCTACTTGAAATAGCTTAAGAATTTTGAAGCGTCATTCTGATTAAAGGCATATTGATAGTTATGTCTTTATTCCCTGTTATTGATACGGCGTGCAGGTCATCCAAGTCATGGATATGTTTGAAGGGGGTTAACAGTGATCAGATGTACAGCTCTGCCTTCAACAACTTACCTGATCCCCGCAGCCTTCTTCACAGACATGCAACCATTAATGAGTCGTGCACATTACCGAGTAACTAATTTGTGTAAATTTAAATGTTCCTCGTTTGTATAATATTGCGGTCTAAGTTACAATAGAATTAGCTCGGAGGCATTTATCTTCAGCAATACAATGGTGGTTTGTTCGAATGTACACGGAATATTATTTACAGCTGGAATTGGCTTACGTGACACCCGAACTTAATTACATTAACGATGTTCGAGAAATCTTTCCACCTTTAACTGTCTTGTTTGTGAAGAATTGATACGTCAGCGTTGGTTGTGGAATGGTTACTCGAGCAAATCGACTATAGACGACCCACAGACAATCGGACATGCCGTGTGCAGAGACAATAAATTATTAGCATTTAAGACTTTTAAGATGTCTAATTGGCACCTCCAGGGAGAACTAATTTCACAAGACGGATTGAAATGGCTGTCAAAAGTCCGAGAGTATGGCTACCATTATTCCTAGCTAAAATATTTGTGCAGAATTATTTGGAAGTTTTCTATTGTTTGAAATTCAGAAATTAGTTCAAGAAAATTTTAAAAAAAGAGACAATGTATTAATAGAAATATAAACTTTAGCCTCCTTAATGGCCAACACTATTATACTGAAAAACAAAAAAATAATAAGAATAATTTAATTAGAGAGTTAAGATGCATATAAATGATATTGTTTCAGAAAACTTCATCACTACATGCTTTCGCCGTTCATTAGATTAGAACAAAAGGTTTTATTTGCACAGTGACGCTACTAATATGGCAAAAGAAAACTATCCCGGGGGGCAAAAGTAGAAAGCACCCACCCTGATGTGATTCACACTTGGAATAGTATCAAAGCCTCAAGACAATGTACAAATCTCCCCTAAAACTCGATGCAGTGATAAAAAAATATCGACAACGGATGACCTCCATGTTTCACATGTGTGGGAGATTAAAGGGAATTAATTATCTTCCTTTAAACAATAACTCTCCGTACGGGCATCCATATATTTCGCAAACACAGCTTCACATAAGCAATGGAAGCGAGATTTGTTTTCCCCTCGTTTAAGATGTTATAAATAAAAAACCCGGTTCTTTTAAGTCCATATTTCAATAATAACTATGTCATTATCAGTGTAGAGAGGAACAAGGAAGAAGGAAAAAGGAAAAACTCAGAATATAGGCCTATGTGCAATGTTTCTTTTTTTAAAATATCTTAACTAGAACACATGCTAGTTCACAAGATGGTGTAGGCTATCGAACCCACGCCCTTCAGGGTCAGACACGGAATCGCTAGTAGAGAATGTCGTTCCCCACAACACGCATCCAACCAGCCTCAATGTTGGTTAATTTGGTGTCAGACGTCTTTAATGCGGACCATTTGGTGGCAACTAGTCTGAACGATAGTGCCTAACACTGCTGGACAGGAGTTCCATTCCAGTACGGATCCCAGCTTGTACAATTTTCGGAAGTTAAGCTCATATAGCGAATAGCTGAACATGTCTCTCTGCCTGATCATTCGGATATACCGAATAGCTGAACCTGTCTCTCTGCCTGATCATTCGGTAAAGACCATTTTGAAATCATGCCGATTGATAAAACACCAACTCCCTTCCCGCTGAATCGGAAATCGAACAGAACTGTTTAGAAAGAGTGGCTAATTGGATTAAAACTCCTCAAACGATTTAAATTAGGAGCCAGCTAAAGGGACTACATACAGACAATTCCTGTTGTGTTCCAATACGACCAACCTAGTACCCAGTCTCTTTATACAGGAAGATCAAAATCTTGCACTAAAACGTCTGCTCCTCTCTCTCAAAGACCCATTATATCATACAGCAGAAATAACAATCTAAAGGGCCTACTAGTTAAGGCGGAACTCCCCTCTGGATCAGACAGTTTGTAATTATCTTTAGCGGACATATTCGTTGGTTAATTGCGATTTCTTTCAAATACCAGTTATTATGTTGATTTATTCTTATCCTATATTGGATATCTTGTTTGCTACATATTTATCACACACTTTCTATACCATGTGCATGGTCATTACCTTCTCTCGAGATGTCTGTAGGTTATCCATAACAACTCGAGATAAATATTTATTTAGAAACTTGTCTCTAGGAGTTTATCTAAAACATGAAATGATTCATCCGAATTAATTAATCGACATCCTTGTGCCAGTGTGATTAATTTTTTCAAGATGTGTACATTATACAAAAGCGGACGTGAATAACAGAAACTAACGTATCACCAGAAGTCTATCAAACAGAGGTATGAAACCAGCCATTACCCAGTCTCAACGGCATTGTGACTTTCAGAGGACTTACATAGTGCCACATGACTCATTGCGCAAACATGGGGGATTTCGTTCGTTTCGCGCAGTTTGAATGTCAGAATCAACTGACGCCTTATGGGTAAAATATAACCGTTGTCAAGCGGTAGAAATAGATTAAGCATGATTTCACAACCAATTCATATTCTTCAAGGTTTTTCTATTTCTCGCTAGAGAACTCTTTTTCAACAATCAGCGCTGACCTAGTCACAGTGCCGTTGAGACTGGGTAATGAATGGCTCGTTTCATACTTCTACTTGATATACTTCTGGTATCACTAAATCAATGACGGTCATATTCCTTTGCGGAACTAAGTGAAATATGTAATCCGTCCGCGGTCTTAACTGATAACAGAAGAAAGTCAAATTTTGAGTTATTAGATGTTTTCAAGTTTTCATTGTTTACAGTTTCAGACAGGACTATTGTAAAATGACAAAAAGACCGGCGACAAGTAGATGAGGTCACGTCATGTTAAAGGTCTATCGCTAATCCGATATTAGCGATTTGATATGGTGTAAGCCACTAATCCTCTTTCGAGCAACTGGCTCCTGGTGAAAGCGTCAGTGTTCATGTATGCGCCGTTACGCTGCATTTCTATGGGTTAGGATTAATAATTGCCCACACACATATTTACTCTTCAATAAGAGTTGAATAAATCTTCTCCAAAATAACTCAAACCTTACGTCTTTGCCTTACTCCTTAAATGAACTACACATCGGTATTAAAGCCTTTAAACAAATCGCACATTTTTGTCGACTAAAATAACGTCTTTCCAAGCTGAATTCAACTTCAAACATATTTTGGTGTTTATAGTAAGAGCTTTTACTGAAATAGGTGCACTCTATAAATGATGGACATTTCTGCCATCTGTTGATTAAAATATTACTCCAAAACAAAGATCATGGTGTGTACTTTGGCTTGTTTGTTTGTGGTTTAACGTCGTACTCAAGGGTATTTCACTTACATGACGACGGATTGTCCACTTCACACTGCTCATTGCCGTATTATGGTGGAAAACCCGGAGGAAACCTCGTAAAAACCACCTCCGCGATTGCCTGAGCCACATCGTGTGACTTACTTATATACATGATGGTCGGCAGACGGGACTCGAATCCGTGAACGGTACATCGAAGTCGGATAAGCCACGGCTGTGGGCAAATAAGGTACGAAGGATGCATTTAAAACGAACCAACTCTAATTCACAGGCTGCAAATGAAACCGTGTTATACCACAAAAGAAGAAAATACGTGACTTACCCGTGAATCGTCACATCTATTGTCTTATTACCATAATTACATAGCAGTAGATGTACAGCTTTGTTCACACAGAGAAGAGGTAAAAGACAAAAAAAACATTGCTTGAAAAGACCGTTCTGTGGGCATCTAGTTGACGAAACCTCCTAAAGATATATAAATATAGTTTTTAGAAATTGAGACTTTTGGACAACTAAAAATTCAATGTTTACCCAAACTCATTTTGATATGATACAAGAAAAGGACAAAATAATTTCTCCAAACATTGGACCTTCTGTATATAACTGGCCGCAATCGCCGAGTTAACTATTTGTTTTGTTTAACTAACATTTTCATATATTTGTTTAGTTTATAGGCCTATAAATCTCAGCTGCTCCAGCGAGTAGTTAAACAAGGCCAGTTGTATTTTCTGATTTGAAGGCTGTGAGAAATTGATTATAAGACAGTTGAATAGTTAGGTCTATGCCCCCCTCTCTTCTCTAACAAAGGCTGCAACTTGAGCTTATAATTGGGGACTGGGTACGAAGCGTGCGGGCTCAGCCAGTCAGACCTAATATAACATAGCCTACCCCACTATCAGGTTGGGGGAAAGTCTCATGGAAAACTAACAAATATTATACACCAATATTAAAGGAATATTTCTTTGATTGGGGTTTAACCCCATACTTTAGGTTATTACACTCACCCGCCAGACTAATGGGTGAAGGCAACAGGCCTCGACGCTAATGACAACAGAGACATGACGGGGCAATCACAGGACGCAATTCAAAGACAACACAAACAGGTAGGATTTATGTTGCTGCTTAGATGTAAGAGCACAAGGAAGCTCCATTCCAAGCGTAATCTCGCCAGGAAGCTCCATTCCAAGCGTAATCTCGCCAGGAAGCTCCATTCCAACCGTCTTCTCTCGCCAGGAAGCTCCATTCCAACCGTCTTCTCTCGCCAGGAAGCTCCATTCCAACCGCTTTCTCTCGCCAGGAAACTCCATTCCAACCGCCATCTCGCCAGGAAGCTCCATTCCATGCGTCTTCTCTCGCCAGGAAGCTCCATTCCAACCGCCTTCTCTCGCTAGGGAGCTCCATTTCAACCGCCATCTCGCAAGGGAGCTCCATTCCAACCGCCTTCTCTCGCTAGGGAGCTCCATTCCAACCGCCTTCTCTCGCTAGGGAGCTTCATTCCAACCGCCATCTCGCCAGGGAGCTCCATTCCAACCGCCTTCTCTCGCTAGGGAGCTCCATTCCAACCGCCTTCTCTCGCTAGGGAGCTCCATTCCAGCCGCCTTCTCTCGCTAGGGAGCTCCATTCCAACCGCCATCTCGCCAGGGAGCTCCATTCCAACCGCCTTCTCTCGCCAGGAAGCTCTTCCAACCGCCATCTCTCGCTAGGGAGCTTAATTCCAACCGCCTTCTCTCGTCAGGGAGCTCCATTCCAACCGCCTTCTCTCGCCAGGAAGCTCCATTCCATGCACCTTCTCTCGCCAGGAAGCTCCATTCCAACCGCCTTCTCTCGCTAGGGAGCTCCATTCCAACTGCCTTCTCTCGCAAGGAAGCTCCATTCCAACCGCCTTCTCTTGCCAGGGAGCTCCATTCCAACCGCCTTCTCTCGCCAGGGAGCTCCATTCCAACCGCCTTCTCTCGCCAGGAAGCTCCATTCCAACCGCCTTCTCTCGCCAGGAAGCTCCATTTCAACCGCCTTCTCTTGCCAGGAAGCTCCATTCCAACCGCCTTCTCTCGCTAGGGAGCTCCATTCCAACCGCTTTCTCTCGCCAGGGAGCTCCATTCCAACCGCCTTCTCTCGCAAGGAAGCTCCATTCCAACCGCCTTCTCTCGCTAGGGAGCTCCATTTCAACCGCCTTCTCTCGCTA
>JAQQZZ010138723.1:0-13303 GCA_030265115.1 Mopalia vespertina | reverse complement strand
AGTAAAAACCTCACCTTGGCATCCAACCCCATCTCCAATAAATCCATCCTTACAAACACAATCATAGCCGCCCTCTTCGTCCATGCAGTCTGCATTAGGGTTACATTCATAAGAGCCTTCTTCACATTCGTTGACATCTGGGAAGGCAAGAATATGTATATTTATCTAATTTACCCTGATTGATTGATTGGTGTTTTACGCTGTGCTTAAGAGCATTTTGCTTATATGACGGCGATGTATTCCAACAATAATTTACACTAGCACAACCAAGATGTGAAGCATTCCAATAATGTTTGAAAGTTAATATTCCTCTAGTGCTAAGTAAAGACAGCATTGCCACTCTTCAAACAAACTGCTTTTAGCCAGAGGGCTACCCTGATAGAATGCCACAGTATCCCTTAAAATCAAATTTCTGGAAAGAGAACTTTCTTACCAGATTTTTTCTGAACACTGTACTTTCTGCTTTCCAAATTTATTTTTTGTGTATATTTACTAATCTTTATTTGTATTTTTTTTATATTATAAAACAAAGTGACAACTACCGGTGCTGAATATATTCTGCCTTTCCTGTTCATTTTGTGTACCTATACATGGGACCTAATGTCTTGCACTTCATGCAAGATATTGGATTTTTCACGTCCATAATAAAATGCTATGATTCAGTATTTACGAATGATGAATTTCGAATGTGTCGTGATGTTAAAAACAACATAGGTTACTTTGCCATTCTCAACCTTTAAGAAGACATGAATTGGGAAGAGAGTATTTCTGATCTGTCACTCGTCAATATAATCATGAGAATTTTTTTAAGCAACACCATTCTTAGCTGGCACGTCTAGTTTTATCATTCACTGCATTCTTACCTTCACACCTCTGCTTCCCATCGCCTTTGTATCCAGTCTGACAATGACAATTGGCATCTTTACATTCACCAAGAGTGTTACAGTCAGCATCTGTTTCACATTTTGTCAAACCTATACAAAAGACGTATGGAAATGGTAAGTACATTTGAAAACAGTATTGTATTCACATTATTTTAGTAGGTGTTTCAGAGAGGGTGTGAGACAATGGTAAGTTCAAAGAGAAAGTATTACTTACTGATACACTGATCTCCAGATCTGACAAAACCACTTTCACAATCACAGTTAAAACCTCCATCCTTATTCACACAGGCTGCTCCAGCTGGGCAAGGATTTCCTTCCTCACATTCATTCACATCTGAAATATTACGGTCATAATAACTGTGAGATTTTTATTATGTTAAATTCAAGCTTCAAGGTTTGATATGTCTCACTTTGTTAAAGCTCGTTTTATTAGCAACAAAAAACATGACATATCTCCGATTATATACAACGAATCACGTGCTTACTTATGCCACTGATTTTAGCTAACATGAACAAACTTGCTATTCTCAAGGAATACAAATTCATACCATCACAGACATCCTTCCCGTCGCCCATGAACCCCTTCTTACATCGACACTGACCAAAACTGCACTGAGCATTCTCGTGGCAAACTTCGTCATCCCGGCAAGGTGTGTTTCCTGAGAGAAACAGAACATTATTACAAACGCATTTGACATTCTGTCTGTCTCACAATAATGCGGAAACAAAAGTAGACACGACAAACAATCGTTCGTAAAGCCCTACTCACACTATAGACAGAATGGGCCGAAATGTCGTCGGAATGAACTTAAGTGGTATATTCCTGGATATTGGAAGTGTATTCCAAAAATAATCTAGTCCACTATTATGGCCAGTCCTGAGGTTTTGCTCATGCTCAAAATTTTCAATATGCATTCGTAGTGGAGATATATCGAACAGCATTCGAAGTGTATTCTAACTGCATTCTGACTACATTCTAAATAGTCTTGCAGCATTATGCCAGCATTCGAAGGAGACCCCAAACGGTAATCCTCTGCAAACATTTGTATAAAACACAGCCAGCTGCTAGAACTTTATTAGTTGGTATTGAAGTGTTGCATGGGTAACATCAGGTCGCCAATTTGATTTCCCTACCGCATATGGCACGATTTTTTTTCCCTTCCCCGCTGGTTTTGCCTACTCCCTGCTGATTCTGAATAAGTGTGACAAAGGCTTTGGAAAACTTTCCAAAAATATAGTCCTGGCTATTATTTTGTTGAAAAGAAATTCTATTTTCGATTAAAGTGTAAGGTAACGATTTATTATTTCGTCCATACACAATGGACCTGTGGCTTACATTTGTCCCTATTTGACACAGACTTCGCCCATAGCCCCCTGTTACAACATGTTGTATTGAGTCTGTATTAAAACATTCTCTTGCTGAAGTATGAATTGTCCGTGGCAATACTTTTTTGATGTCACAAAATAGAACTGGTAAGTCCAAAAGCTTTAACAGACTGATATGTACATGACATTTTAAGTATTTAAATTTGTTACCCTAATCAGGTACATGTATCGACCTATCGCACCGATAGCAAACCTGAACTATATGCTCTACATTTAAATCGTTATTTTAATTGCTAAGCAATAAGCTGGTGGATGGATAGAGCTTCTCTTTTTCGTTAGGCTCTCAGAAATCAAGGTCTACACGAGGCCGATGTGTGGCAACGTTCTGTTTTTGCATCTGCTGACGGTCATGGCTTGGGTTGTCAAACCATTGCTGTTGTTTTTTTTAGCGACATGGAGCATTCACACATTCACTTATTGCAGTTAAATAGCCATAAATACGACGTTAAACTCAAATAATGCAAAGCAAAGCTTAGCAATAATTTTGAATTGATGTTAGCACGCTTTACTACGTTTCTGAACCATGCAACGAAACATTTAACGAACCAAACGACTTTTACAATGACTGTAAAATAAGATCTTTCGGAGTTTTCTTTTCCAGCCCAATGGTCTGAGGAAGGTTCTAATAAATGCAATTATTAATCCACAGTACCATCAAGTATTCGGTGTTATCGATTATCTAGACATAGAGGACAGGCGACATGGCTCATTTTACTTCAGATCTTAAATACAAACATACAGCGAATAAAACTAGCTTACACATGCTTAATACTGGTTTTAAAACAAGACCGCGCTATTGCTAGATTATAAGCAATGAGTCCTAAGTCAATCATCAGATATAATCCTTGCAGACTTACTATATTGACAAAGATAAGGTAGCTCTTGATCACAGTTCAGATCATTCCAACCATATTTGTCATTTTCAGCCATTAACACACAGTTGCTACGATCTGCGTCATCATTAGGTTGTTTAGTTCCCCAGTTGATGTAGTCCAATGTGGTTCGGTCTGTCCAAAGGAACTCCCCAGGTCCAAGCGGACCCTTTTCAACTAAACCTGCAAACAAAAAAATCGATTTAAAAAGGAATGTAACGTTTTAAACTTCTTTCCATATCAGAAATTGCAAAAACAAATTAGAATTAGAAAATGTGCAAAATTTGAATTTATTCCCAAAATACTGCCAGTACCGAACGTTTGGTGGCGAAAAACGGTTTAATGTCCTACAATTTAAATATAAAACGCCTTAACAATGCACAGTGGTCATCTTAACATTTATATCCACAGCTTATATCAGGTTGACGTTTAAGCTTTGAAAGGGTTTACCATCTTATAAACAAAATAGGAGTTTGATGATGAAAGCACTTGAAGACAAGTGTGGCTATGAGGTTTTCTCCCGATTTACCACCGTAATTAGGAACGGACCAGTGAAAAGTGGACAATCTGTCGTCATATAAGTGAAATACCCTTGAGTTCGACGTTAAACCCCAATCTAACAAACAAACCAACAAGCTGTTGCATTACGGGAGCTAATCTATAAAGAGAATAGATAATTATAGCTTTGCCGGTAGGCCTAAATGGTCTAAATAATCTCTATAGACAAAACTAAAGGTGTTATACTCAAGTAACGTAGATATGTATCTATTCATATATGTAAATGTTTCCGGACAAACAAAAAATTGGCGGTTTAAGAAAGGTCCAATAGTGCTTTTCTTGACCAGTGAAACCTTTCTATTCATCAAAGAAAACAACAAGTACAGCAAAGGGTTGGTAAAACATTTTTTTTTAGAGGAATTTAGAATATAAATTGACATACTTTTATGTACACGACTGTCTAATCAACAGTATAAATAAAACAAGGAAAGTTTGCGCTTTATTTTAATGAAATCAAAATGCATTAAGAATGAAAAGAAAACTGGGTATAACTTGCATTGGTGTGAATTATCTGTAATATTGCTTCTAAAGTACCTTGTCATGTTATACAGTAATATGGAACCGATGTGTATGTTAATCTAGTTTCTACATGATATGAAAACAATCAATCAAGACTGTTTTTATTTTTACATTAAAATAATCTATAAATTAAAGCTGGTAAATATATGTCAGAATATAAAACACAAAACCTGGCTTACCTATCCATGGGCTGAGCTTCTGATTTTGACTGCGCAGATATCTGTCAATAACGTCTTGTTCAAACTGTGAGTGGATACTGACTAGATCGCCTCCCATCTTGCGACAATCCTCTGCAGCATCAGGTTGAGGTTCCGGTTCAGGAATAATTTTCACGCAGAACTTACCAACTCGTATAGCTCCATTTGGACATTTCTCTTTTACTGTAACAGTATCATAAATATGTGAGATAAGATTTAATCCTCGGGAAGAGACAAACCAGACACTTCCATAGCAGTCAACCTAAATATATTACGCGTTTAGTAGTTAATTCATACTCTTTTCCATCCTGTTGCTCAAATTCAATTTACAGTTCTTTATTTTAGTGACATACAAAATACATTCAAATACATTTTTATTTTAAAGCTAGTCAGCGGGAGTATTACCCCAAATGGTTTATTAACCCCAGAAATGTTAAAAACTATATTATATAACCAATTTTATGGACAAAATTTATTTTCCCCACTATAAATGGGATTAATGTTGGATTTGAAATTCAGATTATATTATAGTAATTAATGAATTGGGGGGAAACGGACAGTACAATGTGTGCAATTTTCTTGTTCAAACAATCTTTCATGTTTATTACTCCGAATTTCTTTGATATCCCTTATTAACTTCTTTTTTTTTACTTACCATTTTCGTTACGCTTACAAATGAGTCCCATCTTTGTCTCACAATTGATAGCGTTCCATTGTAGTTTGGGATTTAGCGACACACATTTTGCGTCAGTGGGTTGTTCTGGTTCGCCCTCTGCCCAGTTTAGATAGTCAATGTCTTCCCCATCGGCCCAAACAAACTGAGTCTCCACTCCTGTGAGTCCTTGTGTCAAACCAGTCCACCAGTTCGTCTGATCGTCTCCTACCACACTAAAATAGGAAACAGATAGGAGGTTTTCACTATTCAATCAGTATGGTATACTCAGACTCTGATCAAATGTTTGATAGACGATGGCATACGATTTCTAGTTCGTGTTGTCCTCTCGGTGAAAAGAAAAACTTACATTTCTTTAATGAATTCCTCTTCTTCATAGGAAAGAATGGAAACAAGATTTGCCCCATGAACCACACAGCGTAGATATGCCTCAATGTAAGTCTCCTTTCTCTTGGAAGCATGGTAGCATTCTCCTTCATACATTTCCCAACCCTTAGGACAAGGAGTCAGTTGAAGAGCTGAGTATAAAGAAGACTTTGTGAGCTTGAGATATAAGAGGTTGAAAAGTCCCAGGTAAATTTTAAAGGTAAAAATAAAATTATGTTTCTTTTGGCAAGTGGTTGGAGCTAGAGGTTTCACCACATGAATTAATTTTTGTTTTTTAAACCACTGGAGTGATAGTTTGGACAAACAATTATAAATACAGTTTTAAAAACCTTTGCAGTTTGTCTTGGCAAAACGATTGGGTTGGTTGAGGTGAAACGAGATATGTTTGCTGCCACTTTCGGAATCTAATTTTAGTTTTATATTAAAATTTCGTTAGCATCATACTTTTATGACATCCCCCCTTCTCTCAGCCCAAATATATAAAGTAGTGAGTGCTCGATATTAATAAGGGCCTTTACTGTCAATTTAGCATATTGTTTTATTTGAAATGTTGACACGAAAATTGGTTGGGTTTTTTTTTTGCAGCACACTCAATAACAATTGTATTTGAAATATTTACAGTTATTCAGAAGATTAATCATGCTATCTGTTTAAACACAGTTTCTATCAACACACATATCGATGTGGTATCGATGTCTATAATAGAAAACAAAATTGTTAATGAATTTTTATTAGCCTTGGATAGAAATTTGTCACAAATGATAAGGCCATTTTTTTATTCTACAAATTTAATAAATCGTTACACTTTTCGACAAATTGGAATTGACTTACGTTTTCGGCAGATGAATCCCGCTTTAAGATTACATTGGTGAGTAGTAAACTTGAACTCGGAAGTGTCTCCGAGAGCAGCACAGTCTCTCACGGCTTTGCCCTCTTCTTTAGGTTCACCCTCGGCCCAGTTCTCAAAGTCAGACACGGAGTCATCAACCCAAGCAAAAATCCCTGGACATAATTATATTTCTTGTTACATTACAATTACGCCAATAACTAAATACAACACCATAAATTGTTTTTGATTCAGATGATCCAATTAAATATAATGTAATAAGATGATCATACAAAGCTGAAACACAAAATATAAGTTTCTAGCAATTTATAATTAAACTTGTCACACGGAAGCACCGTTCTGTGATACAGCAAAGGTATACTTTATTTGGATGTTAAACACGTTCATACCGTCCATTTTCTCATCTGTGTATCCAATCCAAAGTTGTCCAGATAGTCCGAGTGCAGTTAGTTGTTCCTTAACAAACTCGGATGTGCTTTCGTCAATGACAGCGGCCAAATCACCACCCTCGGCTTGACAAACTTTCCTGGCATCGGTGAAGGTTTTTGGAGAGTCTTTGAATGAAAAACAGCCATCTTCGTGTTTGACCATACCCATTGGACACGACGCTGAAACATTCAATAACAGAAACATTTAATAATATGGAAATTAAAAACAGTGACATTAAAAAATATGTCTATAAAGTAATGTCTCACCAGCTACACGTTTACTGGGTGATCAAAATGAATATTTTTACTTTAGGATAGGCTGATTCCGTTATGGACAAACCACATATATCAATAGGAATGCTTGAAGACTGTACATATTTTGTTTCTTTGAAGAAGTCATTCACTCTTGAGTACTAGGCGTCTTGTAACTCTTCATTGGTTTTTAATACTGTAATTAGTGTCGTCGTTTCTTCCAACTTACGGACTCTACATCCAGTGTATCCGTCTCCCTTTTTGCCATCGCCCATAGCTCCTTCCGGACAAACACAGCCAGCAGAGCCATCTGGTAGGAGGACACAATCAGCACATTCCACACAGAGCTCTTTCTGGAAGACCGAGCATTCCACAGGCTCGTCCGGCTCAACAGGTTTCTCCTCTGTTCGAAATTAAACCAAAGTTGGTCCAAATTATTCATCAACAGCTCACAGAGGCCTACGTTTACATAGGCCTAGTCATACAGAACATCAGTTTGTTTTGAATTAAAATTGGTAAATTGTTGTAAACATTCTTTTATACTGTTTATAGCTAATACCGTGATTCAGACAGAATAGTTTTACATGACATACCAAGCGGAACTCTTAAAACTACAAACAATGCTTGTGTAGTTTCTAAATTTCGGTTTTAATAACCAAGTTCAGGACATATATTATTCGGATTTCATTACCTCAAGTTGTCTATTAAAACCGTAGTAAAGAAACTAGACAAGCACTCGTCATCTTTTTCCCGGCTTGGCATATTATAGCTAATAATTAGGCAAAAATGATTCATGTTTTCAGAAAGATACTTACTGATGCACGTTCGCCCATCACCGTCAAAACCTTCATTACATTGACATTCGTATCTACCCACTTCATTAAGACACTGTGCGTGTGGTGAACACTGGTCAGTCTCATCCTTACATTCGTCAACATCTGGTAATAGAAATATAATTAGTTTAGACATGTTTAACATGCTGGCGTCAAATAGTCGTAATCTTTTACATTCATACAACATTTCTTTTGCTTGTTTTACGCGACATTGGATGGCTCAGAAGCAAATATGTATGACAATGTAAAAAATACTTTTCTTATTATTATGATGTCAATTAAGGGAGTGACTTTTATTATAAGCTGGTTTTTTAACAATATATTAAGAAAATAAGATACCTTCTAAGTTTCTATATAAAGTCAGGGATAAAGACACGCTTACCTTGACATTCAAATCCGTCCCCAGTAAACCCAGCCTTACAAATACAGTCATAGCCACCTTGTCCGTTTATACAGCGTGCATTCTGGTCACACTTGTGGTTGTCGCTGGAACACTCGTCCTCATCTGTCGGGGAAATAAAATAAGAAAGATCATTAGTCATACAGTTTTTTAAAAAACGCTACTCTTACAGATACGGTACTTTACACTTTTTCGAAATTGTCCGTTATTTTTTTCTCCAAATGCGTTTAATGAGAGAAAGGGTTTACCTGATGGAGAAGGACACCTTACCATAACAATCTGTTCCTGAGCCACTGAAACCTTTCTTGCATCGACAGCTATTTGACCCATCGTCTACCACATAGCATTCGCCATTTCCATGGCACTGGACAGTATTGTCACACTCAACCTCCCCCGGGTCAAAACATTCGCATAGAGCTGTGCAGTTGTCCTCAAACCATTTCTCACCAATCTGTCATTAACAACTTATAATGTATCTATTGTTTTCAGTTAACAATTCATCTTCAAACCATTTCTCCCCACTATGTCATTAACAACTTATAATGTATCTATTGTTTTCAGCTAACAATTCATCTTCAAACCATTTCTCACCAATCTGACATTAACCACTTATAATGTATCTATTGTTTTCAGCTAACAATTCATCTTCAAACCATTTCTCACCAATCTGTCATTAACAACTTATAATGTATCTATTGTTTCAGTTAACAATTCATCTTAAAACCATTTCTCACCAATCTGTCATTAACAGCTAAAAATGTATCTATTGTTTTCAGTTAACAATTCATCTTCAAACCATTTCTCACCACTATGTCATTAACAGCTTATAATGTATCTATTGTTTTCAGTTAACAATTCATCTTAAAACCATTTCTCACCAATCTGACATTAACCACTTATAATGTATCTATTGTTTTCAGTTAACAATTCATTTTCAAACCATTTCTCGCCAATCTCTCATTGACAGCTAATAATGTATCTATTGTTTTCAGTTAACAATTCATCTTCAAACCATTTCTCACCACTATGTAATTAACAGCTGATAATTTATCTATTGTTTTCAGTTAACAATTCATCTTCAAACCATTTATCACCAATCTGTCATTACAGCTTATAATGTATCTATTGTTTTCAGTTAACAATTCATCTTCAAACCATTTCTCACCACTCTGTCATTGACAGCTTATAATGTATCTATTGTTTTCAGTTAACAATTCATCTTCAAACCAATTCTCACCAATCTGTCATTAACAGCTAATAATGTATCTACTGTTTTCAGTTAACAATTCATCTTCAAACCATTTCTCACCAATCTGTCAATCTGTCGTTAACAACTTATAATGTATCTATTGTTTTCAATTAACAATTCATCTTCAAACCATTTCTTACCACTCTGTCATTATCAGCTTATAATGTATCTATTGTTTTCAGTTAACAATTCACCTTCAAACCATTTCTCACCAATCTGTCATTAACAACTTATACTTGTTTTCAGTTAACAATTTATTTCACCAGGAATCAAAAGGACCACAATAAAACCCACTTTTTCCAATAAAATATTTTATCAGTTATTACATATTAATTAGCTTCTGTTACTATAACAATATTTAAATATATGTATTTAATTTTGTTTCATGTATAGGCCAGATATGCTTAATGTGTAGCATACTGTTGTGCAAAAGAAAAATAATGATGTTTGTAAAAGATTTTTTTTTTCAATTCGAAGAAATGTTTAAATGAACGTATTCGTAAAGCTGTTACCTTATAGTACTTGTTCTTAACGGTGCATCCACATTCTTCTTCGCGAATACAAGCTGTTCCACTCATTACATAGCCTTCGTCACATTGACATCCAGCTACATCTGCTTTGTTACACGTCACCGCCGCATCCGGATCTGAACAAGATGCTGCACATGCGCTACCCACAGGGTCATAATGCATGTTTATGGGGCACTCGGGAGCTGTGATATAAATAAAGACTTTTTCAGCATGAACATGATAACAATACAGTGCAGCCTTTTCAAATCACATGAATTTCTCTTATTTCCTTTTTATAAATTTACATATAATGCCGCAAATGATTACAAAACTTTAAAACATCCAAAAAATCAATGTATGGCTTTCCAAACTTGATATGTTTTTTTTTTAAATGAAGCCTTCTTATCTAAAGATGCTGTTTATAAATAAAAAGGCCTCATTTACTGCGTATAATCAAATCGTTGAAATCCCATTTTGGTGTTACATACAATGGAAGCGTATTAAAAATGAATTTAATCTGCATACACTTATGATCATATAAAACCCCCAACAAGTGACAACCGAAACATAATAACACAAAGACAAGTTTTAAAAAAACCATTGTTATTAATTAGTATAAAAGGAAGGCAATCTTTCCTGCCCTTAAAATATGACTATTTACAAAAATCTTCAAACATTAAATGCTTATAACATATAGCCAGGTAGTGTTGAGTTGTTCTTAATAATCAAATTTATTCTAAGCTCATTAATTTCGGTCGATTCATCTGAGTTAGAGCCCTTGTCAGAAAATTCTTATTGTCCCTCCCAATTAAATTTCAACTGTGTTCCATAATGACGCTCTATCGTCTCTTAATTCATTTTTTAAGGTCGTTCTATCGTAACTTAAATTATTTTCTTTTATTTTTAAATTAATTTCAACTCTCCCCCCTTAGGTCGTTCTATCGTCACTTAAATCAGTTTTTGTTTTTTTTTAATTATTTAAACTATCAGAAAATGTATTTTTAACCAACTAATTTGTATTGGTCAAGCCAGAAGACTAAAGAAAGCTACAATTGGATCTGGTATTTGATTGACGACTACAGCTACCCAGCGATAGGCGTTTATGTCAAAGCTCACGTAACAGCAAGCGGCTGGCAGATTTGAATGAATGTAATATAACGTCATCAGTTACCAAACGTATATTCTCAGAAACAAAAGCCATGCTGACATTCGCTTAAAAACAGGGTATCAAATCTCCAACTTTATAACAAAAAATTAGATATTTAATCAAGCTAACTTACGGCATCTGTCTTCTGTTCTCCATTGCACGTTGAACTGAAGATTTTCACATTCAGCAACAAAAGCATTTATTGCGGGACAAAAGAGTTCGTCATTCTCTGGCACCACACAAATGTCATATACACAAGATTCCATGTATTTACTCGAAATGTCGGACAGTTTAGTGAGACATTCTGCGAAAGGTCCGTTGTCGTCTTGTAGTAAGCTACACCGCTCTTGTGCTTTATTCATTGCTTCTTGAGAACATCGTTCTTCAGGAGGTGTTGCCATTTTACACCTAGAGGAAATAAGGAACCAAAAGTATCACTAGATTTGAACGACATACACTTTTTCTTTCACTCGCACTTCTGTATCAAATTTACTTGACTGACATTTAGAAAGGCCTTTATCAAAAACTGTAAGACTACAGCATGATATGATTCGTTGTCTTGACTTATAGTCGATATCCTTCTTCCAGAGTGATCGATTTCGGAAATATATGACAAGAGTCTCAGGCGAGTGATTTTGAAAATTAACAGAGGAGAGTGATAGTCAGCGCATCACACAGGTTTAAGTTTAGATAACTGTTAAATATCAGATATGATACTGTGATTGCTTATTTCAGGCCAACCAGTCGATGTAGTTTGTCCGCTCTACATCTGGGGCAAAACGGGGTAGCGACATATCCCTGGTTTCAATCAGTACTATTAAAAATGAGGTACAACGGTGACAATTAGTCGATCTTTAACAACATAGACAAATTAACCCAAATACAAAAAAAAAATATGCCCAAAGAAAGCTAAAGATGGTGGTGCAAATATATCCTGGTATAAATGGTGTCGGTTAGGTAACTCATGAAACGTAGAGTACTTCAGAATGGTATATGTTTGCAGCGAATCGTGAAGTATACCAGAATTGCAAAGAAACAGCCAAAAGTAAAGTATTTCAGAATTGTATGAGTATGCAGCGAATATGTTTACTTTAAAGCACTCCAGAATGATATAAATTGACAGTGAAACGTGAAGTACTTCAAAATATAGTGTAAGTTTACAGCAAAACATGTAATAATGTGCGACAATATCAAATTTATTCCCGCTATATACCTTGCAGGCTTCCGGCACCTTAATAAGATGTACGCCACTTTTTATTCACTTTAGGCTTCTCAACTCGACATCATCCATTAAATTACATTCGAATGGTGTGGTCAACATGGATGCACGTAAATCCAGCAAGGTGAATTAATGGCGGATTTCGAGTTAAGCTGCCGACTGGGTTGTACCGATTCCTTGTCCGAAAATCCTTATTGTCCGTGCCAATTCAATTTCAACTCTTTTCCCTAAGGTCGTTCTATCGTCGCTTAATTCATTTCCTTTTTTATATATGCCTACCAAGGTATATTATGGGAATAAATAGGATATTGTCAAACGAAAATCATTTTTAATGATCTTACTTATACGGAACTATAGATGTATGCGGGAATGTTTTACCCTATGACTGTGAGGGGAACTCCTCAATGTCTGTTGACGGAGATAATAAAAGTAGAGTGGTTAAAGTGAGGAATGAAAACTTACAGAGGATCGCCATCGTCAATCGCCCAAGCATCCGCCAGTACTTGAGTGTCCGTCACTATTGTGCCATTAGGAAGTCGGTACGTGCCGTCTCCAGTGTAACTGCCACACAGGCCACACATATGGGTTTTTAGTACTTTGGGAACATTGATATCTACTCGTGCCTTTGTGTCATACTCTACTACAAACCCAAAGTCAGTAGAAACAACTATGACGCCGCGACTGTCCATTTTGATCTCAAGGTATGACCCTTTCCAGTCGTTGCTGGCTGGCTCATAGCGCTTTGGTAAGGTAATTGTCTCGTCGTCAATCTGTTGAAAAACATCATTGTTCAATTATAATTATGATTATGATTATGATTTCAGTATTTCCGTTATTTTGGGATAAAATTATTCAATGATTATGATCTCTCTCTCTCTCCCTCTCTCTCGCTCTCTCTCGCTCTCGCTCTCGCTCTCTCACGCTCCCTCTCTCTCTCTCGCTC